>JABXWE010060359.1:0-17063 GCA_014611495.1 Limonius californicus
ATCCGGTATACATATTTTATCATTTTTAATCATTGTAACTTTACAAATAACTTTCTTAACATGATAATCAGGCTAATGACATTCAATTTCAGGTATAAATTTGGACTTCTCCGTCAAAATAGTATTTTTTTACCTATAAGTTAGGCATTACCAAGCCAAAATCACATCATATAAATATTACGAAGTAAAATTAACATAATACAAGTATAGTTTAGAATAATAATATAAATATAGGGTTAATAACATAGTTATAAAATTAGTGTTCAATTATATAATCACATTATAAAGTAGAGACAAAACTAAATCAAACCAAAAAAATGAATAAACATTTTTTATTATGGTTAATGTTCTATTATCTAAACACTATAATAAATTATTGTATAACATGGCACAGAATTTTGTACAAAATTGTACAAAATTTGTCTTACACGGAACAGACTTTTGTGTGCAAGCAAGTGCAAACAGGTGCAAATTACGTTTACATCTGTGTGAAAACTGTCAAAATAGTCATGTGACTGTTGATAATGTAGAATTCTATCAGATTTCATAATATTAAGTTAATGCATAGGATCGTAGCTTCCATTCATTTATTTTACATGAACGCACGACCAAGCAAACAAGCTGCAACAATAAAGAACGGGAGCGAGATAAGGGAAAGTGGGTGGAGCGTTAGCAGGCGGGATAAACACGTGGGTAAATATATACTTCTCCGCCCTCTGTGATCGCTGATAAAAAATACATATTGCTCGAATGGGCATCGAAAATTCTGTAGGTTTTAGTACATGAATCTACAGAATTTTGCACAAAGTTTGAAACAAAATTTTGCTGTATGAGACGACACAGAATTTTATAAGAACACCTTTAACAAAATTTTCTACAAAATTCAAAGTCGTGTCATACACACCTAAGATTTCCTTTGAAATTAAGAACTCAAGACCACTTGTAAATGTACATTTTTACCTATACATAATAGTTTTGGGATAAGGTATTATGATGTGACTCACATTAATCCGTTATGATCTTATCAGCAAGGTGCTGTTCAGAACAACAACATAACGTTAGGTATGTTGCCTATTTTGGTAAAATTTTGATAAAATAGAACCAATTTTTTATGTTAAATACTAATTACTTTAAAACAAAACAATCACCATCATCATCATTTAAACACACCGCGCGAAAAGGCGGTAAATATTTTTAAACTTCTTGCTATTTAATATTTTCCGTTTTTATAGATTGTTATTTTAATTTTAAATTTTACATTTTTGGCAATTTATCGCCGTAAAATTGATATTGTTCCAAATGCAGTTACAAGTACATTATTGGTATCTCAAAATAGTCAATTTATAGCGTTCCACCGGCCCACTAAATATTATACTAAAATATCTGTATATTAAAAATATTGACCTAAACTTGCATTAAAATTATCTGCTTTTGAGTAACAATCAACTAAAACTAAATCGTACGTGTTAGGCTTTACCGCTGACAATGTGCTGCATTATGTGTTGCCTGACCTCTCACCGCATCCTGTAGCCTATTTATTTGTTAATTAAACATGAATTTCATAGTCTATAAACAACCTACAAGTACCTTTCAATCATCAGCGTGATTTGGAAAGCTTTGTTGAATGGACTATTAATATGTTCCTGTCAATTTCAGTGGTATGTAGGTAAACTACTCGTACCAACCTTTTAATATAATAAAATAGCATATACTCTCTAACATTAGTTATGGAGATGTTTACGGATTTAATCTTTACATGCTAGAGAATTAGTTTAAAAATAAAAGCTGTGGAAATACAGGGCGCTTCTAAACTTGTGCGAAAAACTTTAACTACGTATGGCTGAGAATATTTAATCACTAAATCACCTAATAATTTATTGAATTCGAATCCGCTACGGGGATGTGTCCCTTCAAAGTTTTTTTACATCGATTCATTGAAATGTAAACAACTTTTTTGTTTCCTATCTCATTTTGATAAACTTATTGTTTTGGAAAGCTAAGAGTCTAGGCTTAATTTCCAGTCAAGAAAAATGTACATTTCTGGGTGAAAAATAGATTAAATATCACCTATAAGTGAAACATTTAATAAAAGATTTGTAAATTCGGTATAGGTATTTAGATTAGGAACCTCGGTGGTCTAGTGCGAGAACGCATTGGCCACTCGACGTCACAGTAAATGCTTAGTTAAGTTTAGGGTGCATGTTACATGAATGCTGAAGTAATGCTAAAGCGGTTCCGGTGGGGGGGGGGCGGTAGTATGAATGAGTGAGAGAAAAAAAAAAGGTATTTAGATTGTTATTTCTATTAGAAACTCTGTTAAATAACTCTTTAAATATTAACCTATTGGAAGTCTTATGATTTGAAAGGACAAAATCAGTCTGGTGGGATCTATCAGACCCATTGGTGTTAACGTTTCAGAATGAAAATAAAAGCATTACAGTGTCTGGAACGGCTTTAAAACATTTGAAATTGGTAGATTACATTTTATTATAATTCAAATTTGGGCAACTAACAATACAAATTAATGGCTAAATAAAACTTGTGCTTTTAATCTAAAGTAAACAGAATCAATAGAACAAAGTCAGTATAACGCACATTATCAGTAAAAAAAATAATGTTGGAGTAATAACTTTCATTCAAGTTCATTGTTATTACCACATGTATTTTCTATCTGAATTACGTGGACAAAATTCACATCGTCTTCTATTTGTCGTTTCGTTTCTATTACCTGCCAACATTTTCGAACCGTACTTGGCCGGCTTGCTTGGGATGTACTGTCTAAAAGAACAGTTACCACGAAATGCTACCAACTGCTCACCGATGGTAAGATACATACTCTGAGAATAAATTTGTCTGCGATTCGCAACAAATGCATCAAAGATTGTCCTAATCGGTGCCACTTTCTCCTTTCTAGTATCGTTGTTGTCAAAACGTAAGTAACACAAAAGAAAATTGAATCGTTAAAAGACATAGTCTTTCTAGATATCTGTACTCCGGTATGGTCGGTTTCCCACAAATCTCTGACATTTTGACGTCCAGATTTGTAGTAGCCCGTCAAATACAGGACCAAAATAAATCTTACAATTCCGCCATATCTGTTTCTTTCACGTTATATTGATTTTCTTCTCCGTAGGCAGCTGTAGTTGATTGAATTGTTTCATTCGTGTGAATAATAATCTTGGACATCATCTCTTCCATGATAAACTACCTTCAGCATTGTAATGCTGCTTTATCTTCTTGACGATGGGCAATTGCGGAAGATAGTTTTCTGACCCTTACATTTGCCCGAGCTGGGTTTTTGAACCATTCGCTTTGTAAAATAAACCGTCAACAATCGCGTCATTATTTTTCCTGTCATTTTCGTTATTGCTAATTTCTTGTTTGGTTTCACTATTATAGTCACTTTCACTGAAATTGTTTAGTTCCCCCCTTCAAATAATACCTCCAATATACGACGCCGCCTGCACATTTCCTAATAAGGCAAGAAGTTTAGTTTGCTCCAGTTCCCAATCTCCCATTCTGAAAATGATGAATTCATGGTAATGTAGGGTAGGGATTTCAGTTGGCCTAAGTTGGCACTAGAACACGTAACCAGAATAGGAAGTGTGAGGTTAAAAAGACAGACGTATTGTGAGGCGCGTAAATTAGTTGGAATTGTTAGAAGTGTAGTTGATTTAGTTTACTAGGTGTAGCATTGTGTAAATAAAGATTGTAGTCAATTAGTGTTGTTGCTTAACTTTGCAAGCTGTTAAATTCCCACAATCTTGGGGGCTCGTCCGGGATTAGCGAAGCAAGTTTTGCAACCCTCACCGGTTGCCTACACGATCGACGACCTAGGCGCAACAAGGAGGACGAGACGGAACGAAGTCCCAGCAGCAAGAATTGGAGTCGCTTGCGGTAGAAGCGGAGGGCTGACGGTAGCCCCCGAAGACGTAAGGGATCGAGAGACGCTCGATCAAAACACAGCCGCATGTTGGGTTGCCTACTCGCTGCTACATCAGGCGTTCAACAAGAGTTGCGCGCGCTAAGCATTCTACTAAACTGGGTGAGTTCGTTCTAATTTTATATTCGCGCGTGTTGGTGAATTATAAATTCCGAGGCAATGGAAAATTTAAGTCAGATCACTCATATTAAAGATAACATTAATAACGCGACGACTAAAGCTACAGAAGCATTTCGCCGCCTTGTATTCGAAACCGACGGTGATAGAAAAAACCGACAAAGACTAAGATCGTTTTCGGGATTCGGTTTTAGCGCGGATTCGTGGGAGTATAGTAATAAATTATCGTTTATTAATGACAATCTTACAGGGGGCAATCTTGCTCTAAGTTGTAAAGTATTGAATTTAGATTTCATTGGCGATACTTCAGACGTAATTGAAAGAGTTGCTAATAATTTAATGAACATTTAATTACTAACTACCACACATGTAGAAGAAGATACCGAAGACGAAGACGATCAAGGCGAAGACGATTGAAACTAAGACGAAGGCGTAGCCGAAACACGCAGAAGAGAAGCTGAATTTAAGCGAAATGAAGAAATATTTTACACAGGGAAAGCGTAAATTCTAGCGCATCAAAGAGTACAAAGTCAAAATTTGTATTTAATTTCCGTGACGTAGAAGACTCCATTCGATCATTCAGCAGTGAAAACGGTTATACTGTTAATGATTTTGTAACAGACTTCGAAGAAAACAAAGGCCTGTTACAATGGGACGATTTGGAAACCTTTATTTTTGCTAAAAAATCACTAAAGGGTTTAGCTAAAATATTTGTCCAGGGTGAGAGACACATCACGAGCTGGAATTTACTTAAGAGGGCACTTAAGGCTGAATTTCCCGCAACAATGAGCAATGCTAAGCTACATGAAACGTTAAGCAGAAGGAAGATGAAGAAAAACGAAAATGTATACAGATATTTTTTAGAAATGAAAGAAATAAACGGTCGAGGAAAAATCGATTATAATTCATTAATCCATTACATAATAGATGGAAATCAGGACGATGTGAGAAACAAAGTTGTATTATTTGGAGCAGAAACAATCGACCAGTTTAAACAAAAGTTAAAAACATATTAGGAAATCAGAGCTAGGAACGTATATCAGCCCAGCCAACAAACGAAGTTTAGAAACTCCAATAACGTTGAAAAGCCTGGCCTACCAGCGAAATTAGAAATAAAGAAAGAAAGAAGAGAACGTCGTTGTTTCGTTCGTTCTGTGGAGAAAAGGGGCATGATTCCAAGAACTGCGATTCGAGAGACCAAGGTCCTAAATGTTTTAAATGTGGTAACTTCAGGCATAAGAGGCCAGATTGTAAGCCAAGCAATACAGCAACGGCTCCTGTCTCGAACATCACGGACGCAGCTTCACGGAACGGAATGATTAAGACGGTAATGATAGCAAATTCGAAATTCGAAGCTCTGGTGGACATAGAAAGCCAAGTCAACATAATTAGAAAAGATGCGTACGAGAAGATGTAATTACCCAATATGTATAAACCTACGTTGACACTCACAGGTTTTGGTAAAATTAAAGTGGATACTATCGGATTCTTTGCGGCACTTATCAAGATTGACGACAATGATTTTCCTACAACAGTACATGTAGTGCCGAAGGACGCAACATCAATGGAAGTTATTATAGGTTAAGAATTGCTGAGCCAGGCAGACCTGATAATAAACCACGAAGGAATCCTGATAACAAGAAGACCCGATGATAACCTTTTACACATAACTCCAACCGAAGATGAATTAGACGTAGCAGACACAGCGAAAGAAGAAAATAAAGAAAAGGTTAAGGTGTTAATAGAAAATATGAACCAGCCAAGACGACTAACGTTGAGATGAAGATAATCGTGAAAGACGAAGAACCAATTTACAATCGCCCGAGGAGGCTACCATTCAATGAAAGAGAAATAGTAGAAAACCAAGTGAAAGAATGGATTGCAAACGTAATAATTGAACTGTGTAGTTCTGAATGGGCAAGCGTAGTGGTGATAGTCAAGAAAAAGAATGACTTGCCGAGGGTATGTATTGACTACAGGAAAATAAACCAAAAGGTAATAAAAGACAGTTACCCGTTACCTTCAATAGAGGACCAGCTAGACACACTACAACATGCTAAGTACTACAGTACAATAGACTTAAAAAATGTTTTTTTCCATGTCGTGGTCAGTATCAGTTCTTACGAGCACCCTTTGGGCACTGCAATTCACCAGCTGTTTTCCAAAGATTTATCAATCCAATATTCAGAGATTTAACGAATGAGGGAACTGTTTTAACCTATTTAGATGACCTAATTTGACCTAAGTTGAATTTTTAGGGCACCTGATCAAGAATGGAAATCTTCCGTCTGCTACGAAGACATTGTCAGCGACTAAGTACCCAGAATCAAGAACTGTGAAACAACTACAGAGTTTCCTGGGGTTAACTGGATATTTTAGGTAGTTTATACCTGATTATGCCAAAATCTCCCGACCGCTAAGCGACTTGTTAAAGAAGAATCGAGACTTTCAATTTGGTGACGAACACACGAGCGTTTGAACACTTGAAATCCGCTCTTGCACAGAAACCAGTCTTAGCAATTTACAAACAAGGCTTGGAGACAGAGCTCCACACAGACGCAAGCAAAACAGGTTATGGTGCAGTGATATTACAGAAGTCCCGGAAGACAATAAACTACATCCTATTTACTTTATGAGTAAAAAAACAACTGAAGCAGAGAAGAAGTATTCTAGCTACGAACTTGAAGTATTGGCAATAGTTCAAACCTTTAAGAAGTTTAAAATATATTTACTTGGGTGCAAATTCAAAATCATTACTGATTGTTCAGCTTTCCAGAAGACATTCAACAAGAAAGATATACCACTTCGAATAGCTAGATGGGCCATGTTACTAGAAGAATACAACTATGTCATCGAGCATCGACGAGGTATTGGTATGAAGCACGTAGACGCTCTAAGCCGTTACCCAGTTATGAACATAACAGCAGACGAAAACATGACGCTAACAAGACTAACGAATGAACAAGCTAAAGATGAGACAGTAGTAGCAATCAAGGAAATTCTAAAAGAAAAACCATACGGCAATTATCTGATAGCAAATGGTCTACTCCGTAAGCTTGAGAGCGGAATCGAATTGTTAGTAGTACCAAAAGCTATGCAGAACGAAATAATACGAAAAGCGCACGAGAAAGGACACTTCGCGGAAAAGAAAACGCGAGAGATAGTTGAGAGAGAATATTTTATACCAAATTTAAAGATGAAAATAGCGAATACCAGTCAGGCTTGCGTGCCTTGCATACTGATGAACCGTAAAGAAGGGAATAAGGAGAATTTTTACATCCATTGCATAAAGAGCATATGCCCTTGAACACCTACCATGTTGATCACATAGGTCCTTTAGAATCAACGTGCAAGAATTACAATCATATTTTAGTGGCCATTGATTTTTTTACTAAATTTGTTTGGCTTTATCCTATTAAGTCAACGACTACAAGAGAAGTGATCGGTAAGTTAGAGTCACAGAAAAGGATTTTTGGAAATACAGTAATGATTATATCAGATAGAGGAACAGCGTTTACATCATCCGAATTTCAAGATTATTGTAAAAAAGAAGGTATCAAACAGCATAGAGTGACCACAGGATTACCTAGAGCTAATGGCCAAGTTGAGCGCATTAACCGGATAATTATACGTGTGTTAGGCAAGCTATCCTTAGAAGATCCCACGAAATGGTATAAGTACGTGGATACCGAGCAACAGGTTATAAATTCCTCTTATCAGCGTAGTATTGCTACAACTCCATTTGAATTACTGTTTGGAACGAAGATGCACATGAAAACAGACATAAACGTAAGGAGTCTGTTGGAAGAAGAACTGATCAAAGATTTTGGAAACGATAGAGAAGAGCTACGAGATGAAGCGAAGAAACAGATTAGAAAGATGCAGGCAGAAAATAAAAACAGTTACAATTTGAGAAGACGCACCCCTACGAGCTACCGTACCGCGTAGTAAAAGTGAAACTGCGAGGTATCTACGACGTGCAGAAAGAAAGTGCGTGTGACGGACCTTTAAAGACTTCTACAACAGCCGAGTACATGAAGCAGTGAATCAGCAACCAATCATCGGGGTTCGATGATTAGGCAGGAATGGCCGCCTGTAGGATAGAGATTTCAGTTGGCCTAAGTTGGCACTAGAACAAGTAACCAGAATAGGAAGTGTGAGGTTAAAAAGACAGACATATTGTGGAGCGCGTAAATTAGTTGGAATTGTTAGAAGTGTAGTTGATTTAGTTCTACAAGGTGTAACATTGTGTAAATAAAGATTGTAGTCAATTAGTGTTGTTGCTTAACTTTTCAAGCTGTTTTTTTCCTACAGTAATAAATAGGTTTAGGATAATTATGCATTTACATATTTGCATTTTTGGTAATAAATGAATGTTTTAGTTGTTTTAAGCATTAATGCATAATTTGCAGCATTTGTCTTTTTAAACTGCATATCTGTCTGGAATTTTATATGAAAAAGTGCGAGTGGTTTATAATGATGTTGCACTATATATGTGCAAAGCAATGCGAGGACTCGAAATTTTATATCCAAACATGATGCGTGTGACCTGTTTAACACATACTTTACACCGAGTAACTGACTTAGTTCGCAATCTTTATTCAAACGTTAACGTGCTGATATCATCTGCGAAAGAGATTTTTCTTAAAGCATCGAGTCTTGTGCAGAAGTTACGGGGGACGTTCCACTTCCGCCCGCGCCAATCATTACAAGATAGGAAACTTGTATCGACGCTGTTGTATATGACGCTAAAAATTTTGAAATTGTGAAGAAAGTTGTTAATGAATTGGACTCTGAAGAAGCGCAGGGCATTGAAAAAGCACAGGGTATTTTGAGAAAATTTAATTTTTATTCGAGATAATTTGGCTTGCATTTCAACTGCAATCTCTAAATTAAAAGCGAAGGGATTATCTTTACAAGACTGCATTGAAATAGTAGAAGATATGATTAACCTTCCAGTAGTCGCACCTTTTATCTGGACACCAGTAGTCGCAGTAGATCTCTCAGACCCCTTGGTATTCTGATTTTTTGCACTCATACTAATTGAGATATATTGCTCATTACTGAATATATTTGTTTATTAGGATAATAAAACACATTCGTCACAAAATTTACACTTCTAACTTTATTTGAAAATTCACAAAATAATATCAAAGCAAAATGTGCATTTCTTGACGTTATCTTAATATGTTCTGTTTTTTCAAATTTTACTTTAAAAATGCCATATGTCATTATTGAAATAATGAAAATAAGGTTCATTTAGTGTAAAAAAAGGAATCAAATGATTTAAATCAGCTCAACCATCACCATCACCATCAATATGTATTCACTTACAAGGACACCTCACTTGGCTCTCAGGTGGTAATTCTCAAAAGAATACACCTAAACTAATGCGCTTTCGTATGAGCATAAGAGAGTACTCGATCGAAAGGTACCGAAAACGACCAAGCGTAAGATCAAAAAGTTACAGGGTTATAGCTGAAATAAGAATTGTCAGATCTGTGAGACCCCGTGCGACTACTGGAAGGTTAAGGGTTTAACTAAACTCAAGAAAACCAGTATTGTCCTGTGATCTCGAGAGAGTCTTTTCACAGTAAAAAATATTTTCGCTGGCAACAGACGCAAATTTACATTCGAAAATGTATTACACCACGTTGTTGTTAAGTGAAATTATGAATTGTTTTTATAATTTAATTATTTTTAAATTAGTAATTTTGTGTTACTTGAATCATTTGAATTAAATAGTTGACTTTTTAGTGCTTTTTTTGGATGTATTTGATCCATATTTGCATGCATATTTTGAAGTTCTTTAGTGCGTAATTATTCTAAGCCTAGTAATAAATATACTTAATATACCTCTAATCGAATTTATTTTGACGCAAAATTTGTGTTATTAGATAAAACAAAATAATAAACCTCTGCAGTACGTTAAACACTTTGACGCGATCAAGTCTGGTGGGGTCTGGGATGCCCAATATGCTTGCGGAAACGGAACTGACAATAGGTAGAGCGACCCAGTATAAGCTGCTACTTCAGATCTCAGCTTCTGCCATCTACTGATCTAAGAGTTACAACGTACTTAGCATATCTCTGGGCCTATCAGACCGCACCAGGTTTTCCGAAAAAAATTGTAATAACCCCTTTTTTTGAACACATAATATTAGTTTAGAAGCTGTAAAAAACTCAGATTAACGATCTCGTTCTCAAGATAAACCCTAATTTACAAATTTTTGATTTGTAGTTCAAATTTTATTCACTTTTTGCGGTCAACTGTACATTTTCAACTGGAAATTAAGCTTGTACGGTTAGCTTACCAAAACAACAAAGTTTATCAAAATCGGGCATGAAACAATAAGTTATTTAAAGTACAACCAGTATTTTAAGACCGAATCTTTGAGTCGCTGTTATCTTGTCATTTCCTCTCAGCGTGAAGCTTGTAATGCCGTAACAAAAGAAAGAACAGTTGTTACTAGTCTACAGGTCTTACTCGGTATGCGTATTTTAAAATGAAAACTTAATGGTATTTGAATATTAATATTTTGCTTGTATAGAAATTTTTGAAAATTAACAATGAAATAAAGAATTTCCATTTCTATTTTATTTTCGGATGAGTCAGGTAATTAAGCGTAATTACTTGGCATTGTGTACTTTCCCAAATTTAAAGATTGGTGCAGTCTTAGTTGTGAATTTGTAGCGTGTAGTTGTTGTACACAGATATTAATTTTATTTGTGTTTCGCATTATTATGGATCTTTGGAGAAATGTGTAAAATTTTGTAAATATTTTTAAATGTACCTGAATTCGTTGGCTGGTTCTACCTGAGTGTCCCCTATCAGTTACAGATAATCCCTAAGAAAAAGGCTTAAAGATTCGGCCTTAAAATAATGGTTGTACTTTACATGTTAGTGAAGTGATATAAAAAAACTTTGAAGCGTCGTCCCTCCGCAGCGGTGCCGAATTATAACAATTTACTAGGTGATGTAGAGGTTAAATAACCTCAGCTATACGTAGTTTTTCGCACACATATAGAATCACCCTGTAGAATGATCTACCCCAGTAGTCACTATATAATATAATGTATTACCTAAAGTCAATTAAATAAAAATGATTATGTAAAGTTATGCAACCTATTAATTTTTTATTACAAATTTCAATAAAACGGTAATCGCAGTGCAAATACTTAAACCTAAGAGCAATAAGAATCACCAAATTGTTCTAGTCAAAATATCTTCATAAAAGTTTCATTCTCATTTACCTACTTGTAATTATACTAATTTTATTACTATTTAACAATAAACAAATAAACTGGTACCATCAGAATTCCGATCAGCATTTCCATCAATTTTCTGGTTTCTACCCGCAATTAGCTTTCATTGCGCAAACTATGCATGAGTATGCAGTGCCCGGAATAATCTAATGCAATCACATTGTGTTGAATGTATCGCAATGTCGTATTATTGTTTGATCAGCCCACTTACTTCTTAGTATGCACTTATGCGGTAGCATGCAGACCAAATATAAATTAACTTGGTCATATGTATCGACCACACAAGAAATATTTATCTTGGTTGACCTTACCGCAAATTACCAGCGGCAGGAGTTTCCATCACAATCTGATACTGTCCACGTACTTAGAGTTATGTTCGTGATTGCATAGAGTCATTACATTTCATTGTAAAACTACATCCTTTATTATAAGTAAAAATTAACATATGAGGTTTGGCAATTTAATTACCGGACTACCCCAGTAAAGAAGAACACACTTCATTTACTTTAATACTCTAATTGCATCGTTGTAAAAGTTGTTGAAAACAGGCGTCTGAAAAACTACTTTCAATTCGGCACTCACATTTTTCTGGGTAGCTTCTACGACTTCGGTTTTCACTTTAGGAAAGAAAAAATATCTACTGGTGACAAATTATGTAAATAGGGTGAGTAATTGAGCTCAATAATGCCGTGCTTCATGAGAAATTACTTCACAATCAGTGCAGAATGGGCAGGTGCATTGTAGCGCAACAAGGAACCAACTACCTTCCCCTCGAAATTACAATCGCTTTCAAGAAATGCGCTACCAAATTTCTTCATTTCTTAAACGTAGAATTCACTATTTACTGATTGTCCTTCAGGCCCAAATTCTTTATAGATCACCCTGTTGTGTATCGAGAAAAGTTTTACTGCTGCTTTACAAACGAAACTTTTTGGGTCTTTATTATGACTTTCCAATCCACTGCATGCTCTGGCTTAAGTCTCAAGGCGGTAGCGAAGTACCCTAGTCAATTTGCGATCCAGAAAATTTGATTTCCCGCGCCAAGTTGGATCGAAGTGCGCACGATGCTGTTTTTGCTCATCCCTAAGACGAATTTTGGACAGATCTTCCTCTTTCCTAACGGTGTATACCCACCCGAAGGCGGCCGGCCGGCTTGGGCTTGTCAGGCCTGGATTCAGGTAAAATTTGATATCGACACATATTATTCAAGCTTCTGCTTCAGTTTTAAAACTCAAAGCATCGGTTTTCAGGCACTGATCGTCTAGCGATCAGCGTGTTAAGCGCACACCTACCGATTAGCAACAGATCGTAATTAAACAGTCTTTGGAGATGATCTCTTGGGAATGTACAGTATACAGGCAGAAAGTGTTAAACTGCATCAGTTTTGTACCGGTTCCTGTTTTCTTATTATAATAATTGATTTAAAAAATCCAGTAAAAATTAAAAGAAGATTCTGGGTAAAGAACTGGCTTCAGGAAAGAATCAGTTTTCAGTATGAAACTTAAGCAAGCTGTGAAGAACTTCTGCTGATCTTAAAAACCATTTAATAATGGATTGTTTCTGTTTTAAAATGTTAATAAACCTTGTTAAACTATATCCGCATATTCGCGGTTTTCTATTTTCCATAACACGAAATGTTTTCTTTAAATTTCAGTAAAATCTCTTTAACTGTGCACTGATCGGCGACCGGCATATGTGTATAGTTATAATTTCATCGGAGGTCACTTCAACCTCGGTTTCATGAGATTGTCAACTACACCCTCACAAATTTTCAGTCGCAACCGGTGTTTACGTGTGTATAATCGGTACAATTGGATTCACTCCAAAGCCTGCCAGGCCCAGGGCGGCACCGTGCACAGTTTTCAACATTTCATAAGTTTCTGTTTGAATTTTCCCTAATTTAAAGCAACATTTAATATTTACCCGTTGCTTCATGACAACTGACAGACGATACACACGCCAGCGTTCTGCGCAGAAACTAATAGCTGTTCGACTTTCCCTTTTCTACCGTCTCTTGATAAAGCTATTAATTATTATACTTATTTTTGGTTTAATTTCACGTGCCTCCAGTGCTATAACATCAATACTAGAATAAAATTGATGAAAGGTAAGATATAGTAACGTATTTAAACAGAAATAAAGAATTTAGTGGCTGTAGTATTTTATAAGAAATTAATTGTTCCTAATGCATTGCTTTGACGTTTGGTCTGCTCCTTCGGCCGCTTCGAAATCTTCTACTAATTTTAAAATATTAAGAACATGTTTGTTTTCTTCAGTAAAAGTATGCAAGATATAGGTGTAGTCATCCATTTTAAAATCAGAAGTTGATACCACTTCCGATTATATTAGAAATGGTAATACCTAACTGTAAGCGTATTTACATCCGGATTAACTTTACACATAACAGTGCTTATATATTTAATTAGTATAAACTCAAAAGCGGCCGTGGGCTAAAGGTTAGTTTAGACTTATACCCTGAAGGTCCTGGGTTCAATTCCCAGTACCGGAACATATTTTTAAAGGCCGTTCTCTCTCTCGCAAGGTAATGACAAACCTGCAAGGTATTCTGCCTAGTAGTTCTTCTTTGGAGTAGAACTGTTTACACTTCCCGTGGTTCGGAGCCCACGTTAAGCTGTAGGTGCTCTATGTCTGTGGCCTTTCTTTTAACTCATTTTTATAAATTATGTGTATCCTTTGCAACATTTAAAATATTTAAGACAGTTAAGATATTTACTCAGGTGTAGAAATACGATAAATAAATATTATGAAAAACGCTTTGGGAATTAACGTTTATGATATAATAGAAATCTTAGGGATGCCTACTTCCACTAATGGACAGAGAACACCTAATGGAAATAGAGATATAATAAAAACAAGAATAATAACATTAGTTAAACACAAAACAATGTAAATCAGAGTATAAAGCAGAAATATGAAAAATACAGTGATTTGTTTTCTTCCAGAACTTCTATTGCTAATTGCCTTTACAAACAAAACACATTTTCCGAAACAAAAATTTAAAAAATGAATTCAAATACCTCTAGAACATCAAAAAATCTATCGTTTCTGCGTTTGTAAAGTTGTAAAACCACCATATTTAAAGAAGAAGAAGTAAATAATTTCTGTATGTTAATCCAAAAGAAATACTGAATTTCCAAAAATTGACGTACTGCGGACTAATTGCGGGTGATAACAAAAAGTTCGTTACTCCGTACATTCCTTAATTCCGCTTTGTGACCATTGTCGGGTTTTCTCACTCTATCTGAGTATACAGAAAATTAAGTAGGAGGTAGGACATTAGATTAATACCGTCTAGCTCCGATAAATAATCTTAGTCAGATTCGGCGTGCGTTCCAGATGTTAACGTTAAAATAACAGCAAGGGGGAGGGTACATTAATACTCTTTAATATATTGAATAAAAAATTGTAATATGTTTTGCTCATTAATTTACTACTTTCAGAGTTATTCTTAGTCAAAAAGTTTGTTAACATTTTCTTATTATTTAGTGGATACCGTCGTGAACTAGAGGTCAGGTCAAATTCAATTTCCAGTACCGAAACATCGGATTTTTAACTGCCTAGTAAATCTTCTCTGGAGTTGTAAAAATGTGTAGTGTACACTTCCCATGGTTTAAAATTTAGGTTAAGCTGTAGGTCTTGTATATCTGTGGTACTTTAAAATGCGGCTCAGTAGAAAACAAGATAGCTAACTATCTCGTAAGATACTAAGCACTCAAAGACCAGAGATTATTTTAGAGCGAAAACAAAAATATTCTCAATTCTACGTTGTTAACAATTCAACTACTTTATTATACCTTAAGAACTTAAAAATTTCTTAGATGAGCTGCTGATCAAATCGCATACATTTTTTGTGAAAAATTTTTATTTCTAAATTTTTTTTTATATTGCGATATTACACCTACTTACGGAATTTGCTCCGAATACCTCACTTCTATATACACTACTGTTTATAATAGGTATACACATGCAATAATGCCAAGTTTACTAAGCTGACAATATGAATATGTAGTTCAGACAACAAATATTTTAAGACAAAATGATGGGAGTATTAGACGTAATCACTCGGCATTTGCCAGACAATTAGATCGTACTTTCCAATAGCCATTTTTAATATTCGCTGTATAGTAATGCTTTTGAAAGAGACAAGAGTTTCTGTTTTATCACACAGTAAAGTAGGACCAAACTTTTAATAGCGAATGTTTCAATCCCTACTCACATGCGATTACCAGTCAACAGGTAGCATGTAATCTCTGAACAATAGCGTTGGCGCTTGCGCATTTAACTTTCTTGGCAAGGGCTAACATGATAAAGTAGGACCAAACTTTTAATAGCGAATGTTTAAATCCCTACTCATATGCGATTACCAGTCAACAGGTAGCATGTAATCTCTGAACAATAGCGTTGGTGCTTGCGCATTTAACTTTCTTGGCAATGGCTAACATGATAAAGTAGGACCAAACTTTTAGTAACGAATGTTAAAATCCCTACTCAAATGTGATTACCAGTCAGCAGGTAGCGTGTAATCTCTGAACAATGGCGTTGGTGCTTGTTGGTCTGTGGCGAGGGTCGCATTTAACTTTCTGGGTAATGGCAGTAAAATCCGGCTGTGGAACTTTTTATTGAAACTGGGTATAATTATAATATATATTAGAAAATGTTACAATAAAAGTGTCTAGGTAAGATAAATTAAAATTACCAGATGACCGACCACCTATTCCCTGTATATTGTTAAATATCTTAACGTTACAATAAGTGCTGTGAAGTGTGTGAAAGTATGCTAATTTGGTTATAGTTCTGGGTAAATTCAGTCGTAATTTTGGAAAGCAAGATTGGCAATATCAGTAGAACCGCCGATAAAAAATATTTTTTTTTCACTATGTTCCCATTGAGATCCCGTGATAAAACTTTCCACAATTATGAAGGGTTATAGTCGGCAAGCAAACAAATGTTTTTCTCAAAATTAATTACACCGATTTTTGACAACTTGCAAAAACGTCTCTGATCAAGTAGACATACGCTTTGTATGAATATAACCAAGGATACATCCGGGCGGGGGGGGGGGGCGGTCGGGGCAGGGAGGCTACCCATCTGAACCCCGTCCAAAGATCAAAACAAAAAAAAATGTTACAGGAAAAATTTAAAATATAACATGAAAAAGTGTACACAAAAATTTCTGGAAAACTGATTAATAGGTTGCCTGTTGATAAGTCAACATTTTGATAGAAACTAAATACGAAATAGAGATCCTCGCGCCATCTGTTAAAAGTCAGAAGAACATGCGAACAGATTGAGCCCGCGATCGACCCGCTGCGATGACATGAAATGTGCTGGACATCAATTCGTGTTTCAACTTTGGACGCCCCGGGTGGCCGAACGATACGAGCTACGGAAAAGTGCCATAAGGAAAAGTTGTCTTCGATGAGGCCAACAACATATACCGCAACCCGCAAAAATTTCGGGGTGCCTTCTTTTTTCTATAAACTTGTTATTTTCAATCATCTGTCATTTTTTTTGAATGAATATTTTTTATGAATCTCAAGGATCAGACGCAATTCTACCTTTAAAATGAGGTGTCACTCGACCCCCATTGCCATTTAAAAGAATATTTCAAAATGGCGCTTAGCCGGACATTTTACGACCGCACTGTGTTTTACTTTTTGGAGTGAATTTAGAGCCAAAGAAAAGTACCAGCGCCAGCAGCAGCGATGAGTGCAAG
>JABXWE010060363.1:0-17846 GCA_014611495.1 Limonius californicus
CTGAAATCACCAGTTCTGAGATAACGGTGCTATTATCATGCAATTTTCTGGAAAGTTTAGGGTTAAAACCTAAGATAACAAGATAAAAGATTACATAGGTACCGCTTAAAAACTTTTACACTTTCAAAATTCGAATAAACTGTCAATTGTCTTTTGGAACAACTGCCTAAAATATTCTTTGAATAATATCCGCCATAAAATCCAGGTATAACAGATGTTTCACAGAAATAAAGTTGAGATAAGAAAAATGTATGTTTTGAGTACATTTTAGTAAAAAGTGATCGTATTCATGCATTAGGTATATGTGTTCGAATTCAATTAAATATGCAGGCATATGCATATATGCAGAACATTCTTGAAATATAGAAAAGCATGTAAAACAAAATTTTCAGAAATGGGCTTTTTATGACCTAATTCGGATACATTCCAAAAATCATAGCTCGGCTTACAAGCTAAACTACAGGGGGGGGCAATGAAAACTAAATAGACCCGATTTTACATATTTATCGTCATTTTTAAAAATCGCTCGGACCCGTCAATTTTTGTTTTGAGGGAGAAACTTTTTGCGTTGATTTTCAACCTTGTCACTTCAATCTCCTAGGGGTGGCGAGCTTCACCCCTAAAATTTTAAACAAGAAATGGGGTCGAGTGATACATCATTTTAAAGAGCATTAAATTCTCGTTTTAACGCTTCCCAGGTTTTCAAATTCGGTTCAGTAGTTTTCAAGAAAATGCCTTTTAAAGGTAGGTAGTAACCCGCCAAAATCCAATAATTCATGTTTTTTTCACTTTTACCATAATTTACACCAGTAATGTTTTACTGATTAAGAAATTTGCATTAACTTTTACATTATTAAAGCGAATCGTACAAGCTGAAAATCGAATGGTGGGAAATGAAGTTATGGAAGTTGCACTTTTGGGACACGTCCATCTCTATCTTACTTTAGGTACCCGTAAGTTGACAACAATTGCTGCCATATCTCGTGCTAGGATTCGAAGAATTTTAAAATCCCATAAATTTCATCCAGAATTAAACGAAGATGGCTTTGATAGACGTTTGGATGTTTTACTTTTTAACATTTGTTTTATGGATGAGTGTTCGTTTTTGTGAACGGGATTGTTAATCGTCATAATTGTCGCTATTGGGCCAAGGAAAACCTGTACATATTCAATGAAGTAACATTCAAAATCCGCAAAAATTAAACGTGTGGGCTGGAAGTATGGCGATTGCGTTGTTGGTCCTTTTTTTTGTACCAGGAAAACTAACAGGAAAAATGTATTTGGATTTAATAGAGATCATGTTGAACCAGCAATAACTGAAATTGCGGAACAAAATGACCGTTAAGAGTTGATGTTTCAACCAGACGGAGCACCTCCACACTATGCCCTTGTTGTTCGTCAACATCTGGACGAAACCTTTCCTGGTATAGTCCATTCAGGCTCGATCGCCCAGATCCTTTAACAAAAGAATTAACAGTTTACAAGGGTTTACGTAGATTAGTCGCTACACACAATGGAACCGATTGGGGTTACGTCCTAAATATTCTTAAATCCTAAATATACAGGGTTTAACAATTAGTATTACAGGTAGAAGCTCATAAAATTGCTTGGAACTGAAAATTCACAGTTTGTTTGCAGGGACGGCTTGTTATCAGGCATTTAAAAATATTTTGCATTTGTGTTTGAATCTCGGTACGGTTAACTTGCTAAAATACACGATGTCTGCAATTTGGAGGCCATTTGAAAATGATGAAGATAATCGTGCAATCGATATGGATTTAGAGGTTGTAGATATGGATATCGCAAGCAGTAGCGATAACGGGGGTGTTAGTAGTGATGACAGTAAAATAAGTGATTGTGAATGTATTCCTTCAAGAGAAAAATTAACCGCCCAAACTAAAACAGTTGTGCTCAATGTTTATAAAAGACTACTTAAAGAAAACTCTACTCGAAAGGGATTAATTAAAAAAACTTCCGAATATACTGGGGTATGTATTACAAGAAGGGATAGAAAAAATATTTGTTTATGCAAAAATAAATTACTTAATAAACACCATGCTCTATATACATACAGGTATCCTACGAGCGGATAAGAAGGTTATTACAGAAGAAAACATTACATAACGAAGAAAGAATACCCGGAAAGTTTTCGAAAATTGATAACTGTACCAAAGAAATAATTTCGCGGAAGATTTATGAAATGTATGCAAGTAATATAGTGCCAACCGTAGACTCGCTACTCCAAAAACTGAGGGATGATTCCGTTGAATTTCCTTATGGGAGGACAAATCTCTTCTTGATAATAAAATCAATGGGTTTTACTTTTAAAAAATTAAATAAGCGGCAAGCTATAATGGAAAGTCCTCGATTAATCGAATTAAGAACGAAATACATAGCCAAAATCAGGAAATATCGATCAGAAGGTCGCAAAATCTTGTATTTATACGAAACCTGGTTCGATACGCACGATATTATAAGCAAAGGCTTTGTGGATGCTTCTGGGAAATGTTTTTTAAATACACCACCTAATCGCGGCCAACGAATAAGCATTCTTCATGCAGGTTCATACGATGGTTGGATACCTGAATGCCTATTATTATCTGCAAAAAATATTAAAAACTGCAATGCCGATTATCACCAAGACATGACGGCACAATTATTTGAAGACTGGTTTCAGAATACTCTGCTTCCGCATCTTGAACCGAATAGTGCAATAGTTATGGACAATGCCAGTTATCATTCGCGACAATTAGTTAAAGTGCCAAATACAACTTCAAAAAAAAGTGAAATAATTAATTTTCTACGGCGGAATTACGTGCCAATTCCAGAAAATTTCACCAAACAAAAACTACTGGATATAGTAAAAACTATTAACTTCGACAAAATGTATGTGATAGACGAGTACGCTAAAAAATGTGGGCATGAAATTGTACGACTACCTCCATATTATTGCATATTAAATCCGATTGAATTGTTATGGTCTGCCTTAAAAAACAAAATTAAACGTGAAAATACCTCACCTAATTTAAGTGCTTCTGTAGTAAGCTTAGTACGCGAGTGTGTGAAGGAAATCGACAGTAATATGTGGAAAAACTCTGAAAGTCACGTTATAAACATTGAAAATAGTTTTTCTCCTAATTGTACAGTTAATAAAATAGTAATTAATTTAGATAACGATTCTTCGGATAGTGACACTCCTTTTTAAGTGTATTGATATAGGCTGTGTACGTAATTAACTTTATTTGGACGCGTTATTGTGACAAGTAGTGCGATATTTGTGATATATATATACATAAACTAATAGAAAAGTCCGGTTCTCCTAGAGCCTCAACCAATATCTTATTTAATTTGGTTGTTTTATTTATCAACTAATCAAAATAAGTAATATGTTGGGCGAGGTAAAATTTATCAGCATTATAATACAATTTGAAGTTCGAAGAACAGAGGCCGGAATTTCCACTGGGTATACCCTACGAATTTCACCTGAATACTGGTATTTTCTTCTAATGTCCAACAATAACGGTTGCCATTGTGTGTAGTGGCTAATCCAGGTAAACACTTGTAAACTGTTAATTCTTTTGTTAAAGGATCTGGGCGATCGAGCCTGAATGGACTATAGATGAATTGGTCGAAGAGGAGCAGTAGAGTGGCCTGCGAGGTCACCAGATTTAAGCCCTTTAGACTTCTTTCTGTGGGGCCACATAAAAAGTAAAATTTGTAGTACTCAGCCAGAATCCCTAAATGATTTGCGTCAACGGATCAACAACGAATGCCGGCAAATTACCCCAGAAATGCTTCAGAAAGTCCGAAACCGTTTTCAACAAAACTTGCTCTACTGTATGGATGCTAGAGGTCAACATTTCGAACATTTAATAAAGTGAAACTTAAGGTAAATTTCTTAATCAATAAAACATTACTGGTGTAAATTACGGTAAAAGGGAAAAATCATGAATTATAGGTTTTTGGCGGGTTACTACCTTTAAAAGGCATTTTCTCGAAAATTCCTAATCCGATTTGAAAAACTAGAAAGGGTTAAAGCGAGAATTTAATGTCCTTTCAAATGACGTAACACTCGGCCCTCTGTCCCGTTTAAAATTTTAAGGGTGAAGCTCACCACCCCTAGGAGGTTGAAGTGACAAGGTTGAAAATAAACGCAAAAAGTTTCTCCCTCAAAACAAAAATTGACTGGTCCGAGCGATTATTTAAAATAAGTGGACGCGACTGCCTCCCTGGACTTTCCCATACTGGAAACTGTTCATATCATCTTTATTCAACAGTAGAGATATTTTCCTCAAAACGGTTGTTCAAGTGCTATCCTAAAACATTGCCTCGTAACGAACAGACTTACAAGGTTTGTAAGAAGTCCCGCCAAATATCTGCGGTGCCCCTTAATTTCCTTTTAATATGCAACCAGGCATACTTCATTCTCTACTATATACGTCGCGCGGTCTAACTAGTACCGATCGCCATTGCTACCGAGGTAAAATTTTCTAAGTCCCTGGAAATTATATTTTGTAGGGCATAAAAAATCGATTTTTTTATTTTCGAGGAAAAAGATTCTTTGACGCAAACAAATAACAACCGTTAGAATAAAAAAAATATTTTTCTAAAAAAGAGGGGGGAGAGGGCCGGTGCGCTTACATATATCCACGAGTGTAATATTTCTTTGCATATTCATATGCTCCATTACGTACTGAGTGATTCAGTGAAAACCCCAGCTTTCTATCTTTTTTCGTTTATTAATTAAAGGAGTTTGAAGTTTCAAACTTCCAAGCTTCGTAGAGGGCGCCACAGGAAAATTACGGAGTTCTTCAAAAAACATATCGATAGCCCCTTGCGAGGTCTATCGACATATGAAATTTAAAAAAATTCCTTGTAGCAGTTTTTGAGAAATAATTTTTTGAAAATTTCCAAAATTTTGAAAATTCGTAATTTAGGCCCCTTATAATTTTTCAAAAAACTTTTTGTATCACCTCATTTTACCCTTCATATACTATTCAGAAAATAAAAATCATTTGAATCGATTCATCCGTTTTCGAGTAATTGGGCGTTAAACTCAAAATTTTCAAAAAATCATAGCGCCCTTCATTTTAAAGCTAGCGAGTTCGGCAAAAAATTATCAGATTTGTCTTATGACCCTCTATCGTTATCAGCGATAAAAGTTTCAAAATTGTAATCACGAAAAAAGTGATACCAAAAAAACATGCGTAACTTCCGCTTCCGGTTTCGGATTTTTTGAAAAGCTTATTTTTTCGATGAATTTTCGATACACCCCCGCATTCCAAAGCGCATCAAAATCGGAGCAATACTTTCGGCTGTAGGAGCGTCACATACGTACGTACATACGTACATACGTACATACGTACGTACCCACCCACAGACAGACATTTTTTAAAAACCACTTTTTTGGGTTCCTAGAGACCCAAAACGGATATATCCGTTAAAATCTCGATTTCGAAAATTTTCATGATTTCAATACTTACCCTATACCTATAAGGTATGGGAAAGTAAAAATGACGATAAATATGAAAAATCGGATCTGTTTCGTTTTCATTGGCCCACCCTGTATATGCAAATGCATATATTTCCGAGCTCTAGTGATGAGACACTTTAAATTTATACCATGCTGTAGGAATGCTATTTAATACCAATAAATAGGTTCGATTACCTCTTACTACAGAGTTTTTGTTGCCATAATTCGTCTTTGCACAAAAAATATTCTACTGCCTAATTTTTTTCATGAGTCAGTATTTAAACTAATAACATTATAGTGATTATCAGAACAAATTCTATTTGAATATTAACGTGTAATCGGTTGTTATACAAACCTTATCCTACTAAAATAGACCCTAAAAGCATAAAATTCCGGAATAGCAGGAAGGAAAACTCAACTAAGGAACATAAAAGGTTTTAAAATCGTAAAGTAAGATCTTTGGCAAGTTGGGCATAAAAATAGGTCCATTTTCCGGCACATAAATCTATTCATTTGGTAAAATATGGCTCGCATTCCGGCCGAGAAATTCAAACTTTTGAATTGATTTCCTGATCACACATGTGTAAATTTTGCGGCATTGTCATCTAACGCAGCACGGGGAGTATAATAATGGAGCACATGTTCGTTTCAACAATGTTTATGTGATAACGAAAGGTGGGGGTCGAAAGTTGCCCCGACGAAGCAATTAATTAAAAAGTTGCTTGAAAACTGAGATTAAACAACCGGATAGATATTAATGTTTCATATTTTTATGATGAACGAGGATATGGGAGTCGTAAAATGAAGATTTCATTGCTGATTTGTTCTTAAAAGGCGGAATAACTCGGGACTTATCATTTGGAGAATCTCGAGAAAGAGTCGTGTGTATATATACCTAGATTCGTTTATCTTTAAAGCTCATTATAAATTTTAATGATGGTCCGGAGAGACGTGGAACAGCCTACGCTCGAAGACGCCAATATCCACTAAGTATCTCTCCAAGTCTTCTGGGTTCCACACGAAATACGAAGAAATACTCGGAAAAGGCTCGACAACGCGAACAAACGAGTTCTGTTGACATTTTTATGATAGATGATACATTAACCGCGTTGCAAAAGTTTAATTTATAACAAATCCATTCGCCTACGCGCCAAGACTTAAATGCATAACAAAAACATTATTACAACTCGCGCCCATGTGACGCCGCCATTTTACCATTTATATTCATTAGAATACTAAGCTGCAAAACCCATTGCGAAACGTCTACGTTTTGATAAATGCTACGTTTTTAATCTGCTTAGTATGCAGAAAGTAAAATGGCATAACCGCAATATGCCGGCAATTACATTTTATTGGGGAACGCTTTTGTTCAAATAACACATTGTTTCGGCCGTATATTAAACAGAAACTGAGATTTATTTATATTAGAGCGCGTGTCTGATTTTCCCATTTCGAATTAACTTCGAACGCGTTTCTATATCTAAAAATGTGCCACCGGAAACTGCTGAAAATTGCCTTCTAAACGCTCTCTCATTTTCCCAGAATGGGCCCAATATGAATATGTTATTAAATTGCGTTGACTGCAAGGAAATGTTCTAAAAAAATTTACTACCTTTTTCGTGTCGGCTGCGACCTCGTAATCCCCTAAGAGTGAATTAATTCACGCAACGATAATACACATGACATCTGATTGACGAACAATGACGAGGGAAAGAAATCTGGAATTCCAAGTCGATACTCATAATGCAAAATTGGTTTATTAATAATTTATTACATTCAATGAGTTCTTTTGTAATCCCTCAAATAAGTAAACATTTTTTTAATGTGAATGATTTTTAATACACTGCCAATATTTAGACGATGTAATTTTTGGTGGTTACACCTGTAAATGTTTCTCTATTTTGTTTATAGTTTTGGTTAATATTAGTCAGGTTAAGTTAAAATTACACAAAAATGCACTCTAAGGAATCCTCGAAAGATATTTTGTATTCGTCGAAAGTAAGTATGTGTATGAAAAAAAAATAGAGTATTGACCGCCTATAATGAACCCGATTGTATTGAACTCTCGTTTATAATGAACCGTTACAGATTGCCGAACAAATATTTCGTTAAGTTCAATGCAAATTTTTTTCTTGTAATGAACTCGCAAATATTGAACTTTCGTATATAATAAACCACATTTTACATTTCAAACCGTAAAATGTGTCGCTTATAATGACCTGTCTTCCTCGGGAATCGTAAAATGGGAATTCGTAGTAAGCCCCTCTCCATAACGACGGAAAGTAATACAGCATATTTCTTATATTTATCCTGTATTAATTTCCGTCGTTATGGAAACAAATAGTAGGTAGTAAATTGAGTTGCCTACATTTAGGCGCTTCTTAAAGAATCTTTGAGAAGCTCTATCCCTGAAAGGAAACACTTTTGACCATACATTTATTAACAAAAAATGTTTGTTTTCATGTATACTTTAAGCCCTAGAAGTTTGGCCCTGCAATTCATTAACACCCTCTATATAAATTTGCTATTGTTTTGTATGCAATTTCCAGCCCCGTTCATGTATTGCATATTTGAACTTTAGCATTTTTTAGAGGTCTGTGCATTATAAAATTCATGAATAAACAAGCCTTCATTTCCCCAAAAAATAAATTAGTTCTCGATCCAATATTTATGTAGCTGAAATGTACATAAATTTTCGCAAAATATCAAGTTACAAATTTTATATTTTCTAGGCCATTAAGTAAAATTATTACAAGCAACCAAATAGCAACTATAGCCAGTGAATGAACCTGGACGGCCAACTCCTTGGCAATAGTTTAAGTCAATCCCCCTTCCTTATTTAATAGTTCCTTCTTAAGTAAACGTTAAACGTTAAATAATGTTGTCCAAGAGAAAGGTAAACAAAGTTGCCAGTTAGGAGTAAATCGATCAAAACCTTAAGTGAATGCTATAGAAAATTAAACTTATTTTTCGGGATTGCAAGGCCTTTTCTAATTAATTTAAGCGGCGCCGAATTTAAATTCCGGTTTACGGTGAAATAAATTTTATTCAAGCTTGAGTTCGTTAACCCTGAACAATTCTTCAAATTTCGAACTTTGCCACAGTACAAAATGTTTCGCCAATCTTGGCTTTCAGACATGACACTTTTCTTAATGTATTACGCAAGGACTTTTGCATGAAAGTGCTTTGTTTTCGTTGTAAGCGTTTTGCTCCATTTATCTGCATAAATTAGCTGGCATGAAGCAGTTTCCCCGTTTCAAAAGCAAATTTTATACACGATAATGTAAGGATTAGTAATTCCCAAAGGCAGCAAAGAAGTTGTCAAAGAAATACGTAATTTAGTTCAAGCACCAAGTTTCACGTTTTTCTAATACCCTTTTTTGTGGATGTTCTACACAATTGTCCGCAAGTGAGGAATTCCTCTCCACGTTCTTCTGCCTATTACGTCTCTCGAGCATTGCGTTACTTCCCTAGTCTAGTCCCTAATCATCCTGTAAATTTACCTGACAAACTGTCGCGAAACTTTGCCGTTGTCTCCATACTCGTCAATAAAACTGTCAGATGAGCTAATAAGTCCTCTCACTTCTTTATGAGGATAAAACACATCAATGCCAGGATGTTTTATGTATTTTTATTGTCACACTAGGAGAGCGGAAACGTTTTCTCGATTTAAAAAAAGAAACACGAGTACGGGTTTTCTGATTGGCAGTTCAAGGTTTGAGTTAATAAATTCTAACTTTTACTATTGAGAAACCTTCAATTTACGATTATAGCGAGTAGAAAGACAGGCTCGTATACGTTCTCCGAGATGAAAGCTATATTATTGTTTTATTCCCGCTCGCTTTTTGAAGTTTATCAATTGGATAGCGAACAAACAAACCAACCACTAACCATAACTTCTAAAGTGCTCTAGTTATGGTTATGCGGATGATGCAGATTATGCTGTAAAGCCCTCGGCGAATGCTAATGGCTAAATTCCTACTTTCGAGTCAAAAATAACCCTCTTAAACTAGCGGAAGTAGAGAAGCAACAGCAATTACGTTTAAAGTTATAGTTAGTGGGTACACTCCCTCTGCAAAATGCACGCTCACTAAAATTTATCTACTGGCTGATATTGCTGAAAAGCTTTCGAACGCTTCAAAAGTCTAAAAATATTCACTTAAAACCCGTTAGATACAAAGGGACCATGTGTTCTAACTAGCGTCAATTTACAGTCGACGTTATATCCGCACTTCACATAACAGCCTTGATATTTGCCACAATTTATGGACAAGTCAAGTCGTACGAAATGGAACACGTTCTAGAATTCACCAAATTCTAGCCCTATAGATAAATCAGCCAGCGGAAGTTTATAACTTATTCCTTCAGTCTCTGGCAGAAACAGCTGACCCAAAACTAAAATTTCCAGATTGTTCCCAAAAGTTGCGCGCGATAATGTCTGAGTCCTTTAAAACCCATTGCTTTCTCCTAATCTAATTTGTGTGGAAGTTGTTTATCCGGAAAACGTGTATCCTATTATAACTAGGTATCAGCTGCAGTTCAAAAGTTTCTAGAAAGTTTCGGATCGTTTAAGACTCTGCAGCGATGATCTTATGGCGTGTGTGATTTCGAAAGTTCCGCCAATTAAGCTCCAACCTGCAGTGGTCGCGCTAACTACATTTCTTTGGAACTTGTCAAATCTGAACGTGTGCCAAATTGCATATGAAATAAGTTGGCTCCAAGAAATTACAGACTTAATAAAAAAAATTATAGCCTGTGATGAAACCAAACCGCAGAAATAAACTTAAACATCTTGGTTTAATGATGTATCTTATTAGAGACGTTCGATCGTCCCAATACATATTATTGACAATTTGTTTTGTTAAATTCTAACATTTTCAGTTAGTTGCCTTCAAAAGGTATAATGCAATAAAAGACATTGCAAAAGGCTTTCAATTAGTAAAAAAATATGAATTCCATAGCGTTTGAGATTAAGGTATTAAAGTGCTAAAAAACTTTATATGCTTTCGTTATTGATTGTTAAGCCAGCATGTGACACTTGATCACAAATTGCCAAATATTAGTCACAGAATGAAATATTATTTCGTTACAAACTAATTAGAAATATCAATTAACGTAAGGTTAAAGCATAAAAAATGGTTTAAGAAAACCTGTTGGGGTGACTGACGGTCAACATTGTAACCATAAACGTATATCGTAACTTGATCCAATTGTGTTGTCAATAGCTCAATCAGTATGTGACGAGTGACATCTACTCAACAATATTCGCTGAGATTTTGCTATTAACTGATAAAAAAAATTAAATATCAGTTAACATAACAACTGTAATAATTAACTGCACATGCTTACGTAGTTGGAAGCTCAAGCAGTCTGTGACATTTGACAGCAACGCCAGACGATATTCGTGGTAAATTATAATTATTTCGGGGAAAATTATGAATTGACATAATTAAAATATAAAAGTGTTCAAAATAAACCTAATCGGATGGCTGATGGTCAATTTTGTTAACGTAAAGACATTTTGTAACTCGTTCCCTTGTCGGATGTTAAGGCAGTATGTGACATTTGACAAGTAACTGCCAAAAGTTAGTTGCTAACAATATTTATAAAATATGTAAAAAAATTTGAAACCGCAATAGCATTTAACAAAAAGGTATAAAACCAGTTTAGAAGAATCTGTTAAGGTGGCTCATGGTAAATTTTGTTACCGTAAACGCATATCGCAACTTGTTATGCTTGTGCTTTCGTTGGCTCAATCAGTACGTGGCATTTGGCAACAACAACTGCTTAATGATATCTCACAGAAAATGTTATATTTCGTGTGAAAAAATTAGACATTTCAGTTATACAACAGAGTTTAAAATTAAAATATACACATTGTTCCAAAAATCTGGTGACGCTGTCAATAATACACTTCATTAACGTAAACGCATATCGTACGTGCCGGTAGCTCCATCAGTATGTGACATTTGACAACGACTGCCATACGATATCAATTGAAAAATTTTCTATTTCGTGTTAAAAGATCGGAAAAATCAATTAAAAAATAGCGCTTAATTTTACGATTTAAACATTGTCAGTCAGGTTAGGTGCCCGACACTTTTTTTAATTCGTTCATACTACCGTTCTCTCCCCCCCCCCCCGGAACCGTTTTCGCATTACTTCATTACTTACGATCAGACCGCATTTGACTGTAACCTGCAGAGGCAGTGCATATTCGCACTGCTCCACCGAGGTATTCGCACTGCTCCACCGAGGTCCCAGGTAGCCGATACTAAATTTAGTTAACGCAAATGGCGTAACTTGATTTTATTACATGGTTGGTGGCTCAATTGGTATGCGACATTTGACAACCAACTATCAAAGTTATTATTTCGTGAATAAAATTATAACATAATATAAAATAAATGAACTGACTAATATTTAAAATTAAAATATAAAGAGTGTTCAAAATAAACATTTTCTTTATTCATGCATACTATCCCCCCCGAACCGCTTTCGCATTACTTCAGGGGGATGCGGGCATCCCTAGACAGACAGACTAACAATTCATGCAACATGCACCCTAAACTTAACTAAATGAAATACGGTCGCCCCAGCCGGGATTCGAACATCTTAGCCAATCGGCCGCATTTCACTGTGACCTCTAGTGGCAGCACGTATTCGCACTGCTCCACCGGGGTCCCTTCAAAATAAACCTAATCAGAAGGCGATGGTGGATTTTGTTAACGTAAACGCATTTGATACGCTTCCCTTGCCGGATGTTCAGTCATCATGTGACATTTGACAACTAACCGCTAAACATTATTTGTGGAGAATATTTACTATTTAGTATTACATTATCGAAATTTGTGCCGTGTGTTGCAACTACACAAAAAATCAATTAGTTTAGAACTATCACGCAAACGAGTATTGTTGCGATTGTCGTTATTTTATTGTTGCAAAAGTGTATACAAGTTTGAATAGTATTCATGATTGAAATGTATTTTCGTAGTAGAACCGATATTAACCAGATTTCTTGGTGTAGCATTTCCAGTTGAAAACGTTGACTATAAACAATTCGAAAAACCACCAATCGGTGGATTCCTCTGTCAGAAATAGTTACCAGAGGGTTGCTACGAAAATAGTTATAGGGCTATAATAAATGTCAACAAGGAAAGATTTCGGCCTGATTCTTGGAAATATGAAATCGAAGTCCTTACATCGTAAATTACACCTATAAATGGCTACGAGACGGCTTGCCCGAAATATTGAAGGGTTTATTGATATTTTAATTAAAGAAGATTATTCTGAATGTAGCTCTTGTGGGGTGCGGGCAAGGGTCTTCTCCGTGGCTGGTTGTTTTGCCAGTGCAGAGCGTTCTTTACCTTTGTATTTTATTAATTACCAATTGTGTATTGTGGTTACACCGTGTCTTTTTGACATAAATATACTTAATTATCATCATCTCTTATAATACATTATCTCATTTTACATTCGCATTGTATTATAAGCAATACCATGTCCATAAGTGAGGTTATGTATGTGTCAATAAGCTAAGATATGCGTTAACTTTAACACAATGTTTGTGTCAGCGTACCTAATCAGGTTATTTTTGAACACTCGTTGTCAAACTTTTGTAGACCATCTAAAGAAAGGAAGGCGGTGCCAAAAAGTCCATCTACACAACATTTTAAACTGTATTTTGTAATTAATTTGGAAATACGAGTATAATCGAAGGTATACAAACACAGAATTAATAAAACGCCATTTTGGAAAATATAGTAAATAATTTTGATTAATATACATTGGAATCGGTTGCTCTGATTGTGAATTTTTCTGGAATTGATGACTTTTTTAACTTTATATTAATAAAATTTTAAGAAGAAGGTCTTCTACTATATTTGTAAGTATGTCTTGGCCTATACGTTTATAATTTCAAGCATGTCTAAAACAATGTTACATCCTTTTGAAGTTATCACAAAAAATTACATCGAAATTGAAGTAACTTGCACAAAAAAATGGGAAAGTTATCCGAATTCAGAATAATAGGCTGCAAAGTCGCTCCCATATTTTCTAAAAGGTTTAAAGAAAATATTTACTTGGAATTCCTGCTAAACCGGAATATGAGCCCAAACATTTGGAGAATGTGATTAAATTATGAACAACGAAAACTACTGAATATGTATGGAATAATAATATCCGATTGGGCAAAACCATAAATTTTAAGAAAACGATCGCAAAGTTTGTTAGACGCTGAAGTTGTCAGGCAACTTTTGCGAATTTGTTTTAATTAAAGATCCAGGGAAATAATTACTATTCAACGACAGCTGAATGGATGATGAATCACAATGAACAAAAACAAATATAGGTCAAAATGTGGATACATTTCCGGTGTGTTGCTCATTTGCTGCAAAGAATTAAATGATATTCAGAGGCGTTATTATTCACATCCCATGGAGCAGGTTTTTGGAAAACCTACGCGAATTCGGATGACCTTTAGTCCTGCTTGAATTCCAGAATTCAACTGGAAATATTTTGCTTTCAGAAGTCCGAACATTTCCTTTTGCTTTGTATATTAAACCGTAAAAGTCTTGAAGTTCGTGAGATTTAATAAAAGCGTTCTTGTTTAAAGAACTGGGATTAAAATTTATTTAATCAAATAAAAAAGTAATTAAACGTTATTCATTAGGATTTAAATAGGAATTTTCGGGAACCTTTATTATTTATTATTCCAAAGTTAATGTGACAGATTACTAAAATTATCCAGAAGAGCGATTAAAAGCGAGTGGATTTAAGTTTTGTAATTATCTAGTGAGAAGATCAGAAGAAAAGTTTGAGAAATTAAAACTTAAGTTGTGGAAAATATGTATCTTTCTGCTACAATAAAAATACTTTCACGAGATCGGAAAATTTTCGTTGGCAAATAAATTATTTTTAAATGGCTAATTAAGGCAAATAAAAATATTGACACACAATGCAATGATAAGTGGAAAACGATTAGAAAAAAATTCTAATTATGTTTTACCATTTTTCGTGCGGATGTACACGCGAGGTTTCATGATGCTTACAGGAAATTAATGCCACAAAGAAATTTCAAAAAAGAAGCAAAAACGCATGAAGTGGATAAAATTGGAACTCGCTTATTTTTTCTCTTAATGAGTGGCTACAAGACAACTAATTTATTTTAGAAAGTAAATTAAATTCTCGGGATAATTCAAGAATAAACCTTCATGTCTGGTAAATTACTTAGGGAAAATCATGTCGCAACATTTTTGAAGTGGCGTAATTTGCAGGAATGTGAATTTAATTATGAGCACTCAAGTGAGTTCCACTTTTCTCTTTAATTCAAGTTTAATTTATTTTAGTGTTTGCGGTTTAGAATATAAGGAATAAAAAGTGTTTCTGGTGGCCCATCGAGAATTACCAGTGCTGAAACACACGTAACTCCCGAGAGAATTACAAACATCTTTACTTATAATTAGTTCACTCGTTATTATTTAAAATTATGTACTAGGAATTTAGGAGTAAGGACAAGCTGTGGTGTAATCCCAACGGGATTAAAATGCGGATAAAGAGCGCTTTTTCGGTGAGTAATTATATAAAACAAATTAGCATTCAAATGTAGCGAAAACGCTCTTAAATCCCTAAGGGTAGGTTGGCACGTTCTGAACAATTTTGTCACGTGTCAGACAAATAAATCCAATTTAGTAAACTGCACTAAAATGTCCTGCAAATAATTTAATTTTGACCATTTGGAGAGCGGACGTGCGTGAATTGGCGATTAAACAATTCCGAATTCTCCCGGGGAAACGCTTTGAAATCCATTTCAGCCCTTTCGATAATCAAATTTGGCCATGAATTGCAAAAATAACACGCTTGAGAAATGAAGCTCGAAATGTTGTTTGCACGGAAAAACGGAGACTTTTCCCTTTTGTTTGTTGTGTTGTGCACAATGCGAGGCTTTAACGGCGCGCCTCGCATACTTAGAAACTTGAAGCCTTGTAAATCCGTTTATTCAACAAAGTAATCGCATTATTACTCTCATAAATATAGGTACCGGCAGCGCGAACTTAAACAACAATAAAATACGGTCTAAAAATACTTACACAACGCTAGAAGAAAAATCCCTGAGAAGTTCCTGGAGTTAACCCCCATCGTAAAGTTCGTTCGAAATCAAAAAGTCGGAAAAATCCAAAACAAAAACACTGGCGCACTAAAAATTAGTCATTCCTGGAAAACTTCGGGAAAGTTTCACAAGAAAAAAACACCAAATTTAACCTTCGATTCAACACATAATTGCACTAGTAAATCCTGTGGAGTTTATTTTCACAAAAATAAAAACACAGTTCACAATCACAAGTGGGTTTTAAATGTTTAAAACTCGGAAGAGCGCGAAACTCGAGTGAAATCCCTACGCTCTGCGCACTTCCAAGCGATGTTTTGGAATGAGCGCTAAAGTTGGCTTCTGCCACGCGTCCGTTGAAGCGCTGCAGTCGCAGGGATCTGAAAAGGAGAGGAAACGCTGTTAACAATGGATTAAAGCAAGAGAGTCCAACAATCAACAAGCAACTGTCACGTTAGCGGCTCGAAACGGAAATACAAATAGAGAGAGACGCACTTAAAGCTACTCCCTTGAAAGCTCCTCCTATTTACTATTTCAGTGGGTTTTTTCGCGAGCCGCTTTATAAGCAAATGCGTCGAAAGGATTTAATTGTTGGCGAGGCTTTTGCCGCATTAAGGATAATTTAAGATTACGTTTTGGTTTTTGCATAAAAGTTTTATTTCTTCGCAGACGTTTTCTTTCTGTTTGGCCCGACCGTTGCATGAATATTTCACGCTGAATTTACAAGGCCTTGTTTTTACCTTAAAAAGGGACAAACTAATAGTCAGTTTTTTCAGACAAATATTGATGTTGCAGCTCACATGCAGCGAGCCACAAAATTATTTCTTAACTAGTGAAACACACAAATGTTACTAAATTTCCCGATACTACACTTCTAATTTCTTATGTCAAATAATAAATTACAATTCGTAGTTGCATGTCATAAAAGTTGAAAATTTCTTTTATCACCAACAAAAATTAAATAATAATTGTAATCCATTTCACTAAATTATTCGTACATTTCATAATCAATTACATGTTTCCTTTTAAGATTAGTATTTTGTAATATCATTTTGCAACAATAACCGCTTGTATATCTCTTGGCTAGTATTGACTTGTTCAAATTGGTTTCTTTCATATACCTATATACCATACACCATTTAAAAAATATGTTCAGATTTTTTTTAAGAAAATAAATATTGCTTGTCACTTCAATAAGTTCCCCACCCATTAAAACAAATAACCGTGTAAATAAAACATTTTAATTACAAATAATTAAAGTAGATGTTCTACATGTTTTCCTTCTATTTGTACGCATCTTTCGCATCTCCGTAAAAATGAAATTCTTTCAAAGATTTCCGGATTCATACGAACAGTCTGGCAGGCATGTTCCATTCGTTTTTGCAATTCGTTTGATTTATTCACAGGGCTTGAATAAACTGACGACTTTAAATACCCCCAAATACAAAAGTCGAGCGGATTGTGGTCAGGAGATCTAGGTGGCCACACAACTGGACCCCCTCGCTCTATCCACCTGCCGTTGTAATTTTCGTTTAGGAAATGTATGACCATGATTGAAAAATGTACAGGAGCCCCATCGTGCATCAACCACATATTCATTCTATGAATGAAGGGTACATCTTCTAACAATAGTGGCCAAGCATTATGCAAAAAAAAAGTCAAAATCCAATTGGCCAGTCAACCGGTTATATGGTCTCCAAAAAGATCAAGCCAAACGTTAACTGAAAATCGTTGTTGATGATTGGTTTCAATAATAGCATGAGTATTTCATCTGAGCAAACATGGCTGTGGTGGAAATTAAAAATGCCATTTCTTGTGAAACTAGCTTCGTCAGTAAATAAGACTTCACTAACAAAGTTTGCGTTTTCCGCAACTCCTGTCAGTGCCCATCGGCAAAACACCAGACGTGCAACATAATCAGGCACAATAAGAGCCTGTACCCTTTGAATATGGTACGGGCACAATTGCTCCTCACGTAACATTTTCCAAATTACGGAAGCATTTATATTTGTTTTGGCAGAAAGTCTTCTAGTACTGGTACCTGGAGTTTCTTCAATCCTCCTTAATATGTTAAGCTTTAGGAGTAGAAACTGATCTACGCCGACCACCACCACTGTTTCTTGATTTAAATGCGCCAACATCGGATAAACGTTGATGCAAATTTGTCACACGGAAGTGTCCGGTTCGGAAATGCTTCGGCATACAAGCGACGTGCCTCATAGGAATTACCATTGGCCTTACCATACATGAAAAGCATATCTGCCATAT
>JABXWE010060364.1:0-11681 GCA_014611495.1 Limonius californicus
CAGGACCAAGAAGTTGCTACGCGGAAGAATTCCTGGAAACCAACCACAGCATACAACACCCGCGGAATCCTCAAAACCAACATATATATATATATATATATATATATATATATAATGAGCATACTCTGTACAGTTTACCACTATTTCCCTTTTCGTGGTTTACCTAATTAATAAACCTCGATTGGATTTAATATTCGATTGCATTAAACCAGATTTAGACACACAGGGCAAAGATCTTGCCACTAAGCTGTTGCGGTAATGTACAGGTCACGTTTCAAGGGGAACATCTCCACATGGTGATTTTAAGATAACTCAATACATAGTATATTTGCTTCTTTGTAACAAATTCTTAGAGTAATTACTACTTGACAAGTTGAGTCAGGAACATATGCTTTTTTTATTTCTTACCGTAAAATCCTAGGTCCCAATCGTATAATAATCATAGTATATCATTTGCAGGTTGAGGAAGTAGAAGGTAAATAAAGCACGTTGGTTTGAAGAATTTTGAATTGTGTATTTGTAATATTGTAGGGTGGCTTTATTTCTTATGAATATTATACTGCTGTTTTCTTATGCTTTTACTTAAATTTTGTTAGACGATGGAAGCTAAAAGATTTACGTATTTGTTTACCTATAACTAAAAATTTCAATCCCAAGAACGAGTTTTCAAATCAGGAAATCATTTTAAATGGCTTAATTGTTGATACAAGCAAGTGCATCAGAAAAGAAAACATTCAGATTGCAGTATTTATGAAAATAACATGAGTCTAACTTTTAAACCCTCAAACATTAGCGTTTTCTTTTATAACACGTAATCTCACTGGATTTGCTATCACTGGATTCAGTTTACTATATCGATGTTCTTTAACAAACGGGAATTCTTTAGTTGATGCTGCTGCTGAAAAAATATTATAAGGTAGTAAAGAGGTTTATTCGTTAGTTTATGAATTTAATTGTCGGTGTTATTTTAGTTTAAAGAAATGAATTTCATATATTAAATCATTATAACAGCTCGGATAAGATGCTTTCGCATTTATTTAATTATTTTGATGGTGGTTGTGAAGTTGTTGACGGCCACTGGTTGGAAAAGCGACCTAGTGCACGGTACAACCGGGTGGTTTCCAGATCCCCGAATGCATCGTGTGACGAATCTCGGGCGCAGTGATTAGTTCTGGAGCGACCAGCAGCAAATCCTCGTGACAATACCTGAGGTAAATCTCAAAGGAGCCGCGCAGGTAGTAACACTACGGTCCAACAACGCTAGCTTATGCAAAATCCATTTACTAAAACCTGATTTATTTGTATATTAGGACCCTGAATATAAACAGGACGATTAAGTGGAGTTCCTGTAATTTTAGGTTAGCCAAACAACTCATGAATATTTTGTAAACGCTTGTACTAACAGCGCCGCATTAAATTATGGGTTATTTATTATGCTCGGTTTTAAGCAATCGATCAAAATTAATATCGGGAAGTTTCAGCAAAAAGGAGCACTGGGAGCGCCAAATGAATTCCGGTTTCCTGTATTAGAGCGCGCGTTATAAAACAACCAAAATCAATCGCGCTCTCGCTAATTACGCCACGCCAAAAGACTTATTTCTAGAAAGATATTAATTAGCGCGGTATATTGTACATGCAACAAAGGATAGTTTGTTAGTGAGAACGTAAATATGATGAAAAATTTTTGTTTTGTAGAACAACAAAAAAACCGTTGGTTGGCGTCGGTGTTAATTTTCGCAGTAGCAGTAGACCGAAGCCTTTTTTACTTTGCTCCAAGACTCGGTTTCATAAATTTTGCAAGCAAGTAAGCTATCAGATTGCATTAATTAACTGAAATAGGGAAAGCAACTTCCGTCAGCACCTAAAGATTGAAGAATTAGGTATCTTGAAAGAACTCAAAAACATAAGAATTGTAGGATTTCCTTTAAATTAAAAACGGAGGGTTCTATAAAGAAGGAAAGAAACTTCAGAAGATGAAAACAATATAACAATTTACCAGATATTCCGATAAAAATGAGAGTACTCAAATGAATGCATAAATACAATAACACACAAAGCTATTGATTAGAAAACAGAAACAATTTATTTCGACAACGAAACATTATTTGGTTAAGTAGGTTTATGTATGTCTTATACAGCCCAGTAACTTTAGACGAAAAAGAGGTGTTATTTCTAAAAAATTAGGACCAAGCTGGATTTTTGCATACACCTTGATTTTGACGTTATAAATAACGTGTGAAAAGTCCCCAGCGATATCGTGACCGCTAACAAAGTTATACGGGGTCAAAGGTCACCGAAATCAGTTTTTTCTTATATCTCGGTTGCTATTGGTTGTACAAAAATTTTTGCTGAATCAAAAATGTAGAGCGGAAAATTTTCTACAAAGTGGACGCCTGGAATTTCCTGTCCCTCAAATGTACCTGTTGCGAGGTAGCAAAAATAGGCCGACTAGGTAAAGCAAGAACAGAAATTTTTCGGTATTTGCGTCACTGCTGTCATAAAAGAACACGCCTGACACGTTCGAAATGCGAAAGGATCTATAAAGGATCTAGATACTTTGTTAAGGATCTTGGATCTTCATCTAGATCTATTTTTAGGTTTGGATCTTTGATCTGGATCTAGCTCATATTTTTTAAATTATCTGGATCTGTATCTAGATCCCTAATTAGAGGATCTTACCCAACACTGAATATCAGGAAATCGCGCTGTAAATGGTGGATGCATTCGTTTCCGCACCACCTTTGAGGTAGAATGCACGGCGTGCTTTTTTTTACATGGTCTCCCCCATAGGCCTAATCCATGTCTCTCTCAAAATAAAAAAATCAAACTTCATCTTCCTCATCGTCTTCTAGAGGAAGTTGTGAGTCATTATTAAAGTCATCATCAGCATTGCAATCCAAGCTTCCTGCAACCGCAGTTTGTTCTACAACCTTTTTGCACAGTTGCAGATAATCATATGAAGGAGTTCATCAGGCGCTGGTGGTAACAAAGTCTTTGCCGGTTCTAACACATTTTGTTTCATTACCTAACCCGACTGTTCAGGATTTAATTCATTGGCCAACCAAATTTGAATTTGATAATAACCTCGAAGTAGATGTTGTCGGGCGGCTTCAGTTGTTGGAGGAAGGGCTGGTAATTTAACAGGTTTATTCAACCTTGTTGATTTCACAAAAACAAGGTAACGGAAGTTATCAAGTGACTGCTCCATATGTAGCCAATAAAAACTTGATTCCACTTTGTATGATAACTTCAGGAGAACAATTCTTTTGATGAAACACTTCAGCTGAGCGCTGTAGATCTTGACGATTTTTGGATCAACTCCAAACCTTTTTTTTTTACCGCGATTGAAAAGCGCAGATGTTGTATCGCATCCCGTTATAGCGTGTGCAAATAAAATATGTTGTTTGCAGTTCGTGTATCCATCGATCTTATTGGGAGAATAAATTTTTCTTTGAACATTGCCTTTGCCGGGTTTTAAAAAAAGAATTCGCTGATCTGTAGTAGCACATGCAATAAGGATAACAAACAAATTTACATCTCCTACAACAACAGTTGTATTTGTACGCGATGATTCAAGTGCAGTCTCAATTTTGAGGACGTCGGCATCGTCCCGAGCTTGCTTAGTAGCAGTGTTCGAAGCAGCAAAGTTTTGTCATCGAAATAAATCTATGCTTATTTCCACGATTGGTAGAAATTTTTCTTGGCTCATTGGTACCGGCATCATATCATCAAAGAAAACATCAGAAGAACCGGAAAGTGTATTGCATCGTCGAATTTTTTTAATTGCTTTGATATTCTTGGTCGAATCATCATAACCATCAAATACGACTATAGCGACGGTAGCCAAGTCTTTTGCTTTCGGCATTGCCTTATACCTCTTGATGGCTTCCTCTGCAATTACTGCACTTGTAGGAGTAACTATCTTTATCATTCCCATAATATGGACGGTATTATATCCGTCGATGGTATAAACGTTAATATCGGCATTGTCTGCAGCGTATTGCAAGTGTGCGCTTGACTCTGATGGAAGAATATAAGGTTGTGGGTGGAATACATTCGCAACCTCATACAAAGACGTTTCCTTATAGGAAGTTGCAAACCCAAAAGCTGAGAGAATATCCAATATCCTTTTAGAGCCAAATCTCCTGTGGAGGAATACAGACAGGCCTAGCAATAACTGGGATGAAAATGATCGTGGGCGAACTGCTGCCAAGATGGTATGACTAATTGCAGTGCATTTGGTTTTTTAAGTGGTCAGTAGAACCTTTTTTGTTTTTTAAAATTATTTCTTCCATGAGAAAGGTCAAACTTTGTGGAATGTCTTTATTAATATTGTCAAACATTTCACTTGGAGGAGTATGGTACTCAGTATTAACCGCGACAGAACGTATGTCCTCCCTAATCATTGCCGCGGCAGCTTCCACAATACGGAGGCGCTCTTCAATGATGTTGGATTTTTTATTTTCATACCATGCCCTACTTAAAATGCTCGCTTCTGTACCACGAAAACAAATTATAGTCGTTGCGGTACTTTTCGTAGTAATAACAATATTTTTTTCATAATGTTGCCTTAGTTTTGTTAAAATCGTTGAATCAGATGGAACTGGACCAATATTAACTTTTTTCAATTCACTTAACGTGAATTGTGAATCTTCATTATTTTCAATATAGTAATATATGTCATCCATTGCTGATACCACGTTGTCATCCAATGGACGGCCTGCTTTCCGTGAGCTTTTCTTTTTGAAAAATGATGTGAGGCAATCCCCGTGATATTTGGCTTCGGTGGCAACCAAATCGTGTTCAAATAGAATTCGATTTTTTACCATTCTTCCGAATGTGTCGTCACTGTCATCAGCCATTTTAATAATTGAGTCTTTCATGGATAGTGTGCTCACTTGCTCTATTTGCCTCCTTAAACCAAGCTTGTTCTTCTTCTCTTTGTTTTCATTGACTTCTTCTCCACAAAAAAAGCACAACGTCTTGAAATCAACAGTATTTACACGCATTTTACAAGGAGAACTCTGAGACGTGCTTGCCTCAGTTTCATCTCGCTGTCTTTTAGCTGCCATAATGCTGTTCTTGCGAGTATAGTCTTTACGGCACTCAACATGAATAGTCACAGAATTCACGCTACTTTACCCATGTCTCGTTGGTATTATGCAATTTACCCGGGTAATCCTAGGTTTACCCGTTAATCTAACTTTACCCGTATGATATCCACCATTTACAGCGCGATTTCCTGATGTTGACGCATTGTGAGCTCTCTAACTTGAAAACGGACTTTGTAGAGAATTTTTCCCTCTACATTTTTGATTAAGCAAAAATTTTTTACAACCAATGGCAACCGAGATATAAGCGAAAAACTGATTTCGGTGACCTATGACCCCGTATAACTTTGTTAGCGGTCACGATATCGATGGGGACTTTTCACACGTTATTTATAACGTCAAAATGAAGGTGTATGCAAAAATCCAGCTTGGTCCTAATTTTTTTGAAGAGAAACCCTAGAGTTACTGGGCACGCGCAACAGCACCTTGGCACACTAGTATTAGTGTATGAGAGGTACATTGATATAAGTGTATCAAGATAGCTCTCTATCAGTTTAGCACTTATACATTTTTAGTGTCCTCTTATACTTATACGGTACGTCCATCTACTGAGAGTTTTGCCAGTACCTACCATTTTATTAATATTAGAAGGAAATATTGTTTACGTAAAACTTTTTTTCGTGTAGACATGTGTTCGGTTCGGACTGGACAAAGCCTCATGTTTTATTTTAAATATAACACCCTGTATATTAAAACCCATGATTTCCTAGTATTCAACTATCTCGGAGAATATTTTAATAAACCAGTTTCCAGTGTATTAAATACATATAAATAATAATTTCTCAATTGTTAAATTACAACACTGCATATTATTACATATTACATTTCGAAAAGCATTACATTATTTGGTGCAAGGTATTGCGAGTATTAAATTAATAATTAGTACAATATTGGAGACTTTAATGTAATGCATGGATTGTTTTATGTAATACTTAATGCTGTGAAAGTAATTTAAGATTATATAAGCGTTTTACGTCTCAAGTCATTTATACTTACAGATATACAGGGAATTTTTCTTTTTAGTATACATAGCCTTTGTATACTTTTAAAGAAACGCGTCAATTTCGCCTATTGTGTATGCAACTATACAGACAACTAAAAATCTGAAACAAACGTCACTATAGTTGTGAATTATTTGAGTATGAAGGTTATGTTGATGCAGTGTTTATATTAAATAAGTATTTCACCTTGTAGGTATATAGGACGCAGATAATGACTTATTTATTAAATAAAAATCGACAGGATGATGTTCCCGTAGGGTCTGACCACATTATATTTCTTTTGTACAAAACACATACATCAACGGTCAAAGTAGTGTAATGGTCAGCATAGCTGCCTTTCAAGCAATTGATCCGAGTTTAATTCCCGGCGATGGCAAACTTTTTTAATTATTATTATTCAACATAGCATAAAATATTTCATTTCATTTCTTCGGTTAAATCGTGATTACTTTCAGTTTTTATTTTATGGTAATTTATTACGCATCCTCTGATTTAAATTTTCTAACAATTGTTTGACACTAAATAAAGATTAATTTTATTTTTTAGCATTGAATTAATTTGATTGCTGTGGTCACAGCATGCTTGAGTTGTCTGTATAGTTGGTTGCCTATACAATAGGCGAATTTGACGCGTTTCTTTTAAAAGTATACATAGGCTATGTATACTAAAAAGAAAAATGCCCTGTATACGGTGATTCTAAACATGTGCAAAAAATTTTTACCACTCTGGAAACGTTAAACATATTTCAGTTCCATATTTCGGAAAAGATGATAAAATTATAATCAGAACAAGTACTTTTATTGTAATTTATAAAACACTGAAAAACACTTTCAACACTTTATTCAACGCAAAAAATTAGTTTGTAAATTAAACTGTGCACGGTGTAATTATGTATACATAGGTCAAACTAAACGTTGCAACAAATCCATTTTATAATTTTTATTGAAAGGCTACTAAAATAGGCCAAAATAAGTTAAAATTTAGCGTTTATTAATGTCACCCTAGTTACAGTAATAAACAACTTTCCCACTTTTTTACGTTTTCAACATATAGTGGACAACATACCCAGGAATGAAATAAGGTGAAAAAAGTCATAAGCACCTGTGACAAAAAATTGCCAAAGGTAGTGCACAAATACAGTAAAATCTATCTACGTGTACATGGATTTAATTTAGTGAACTTTTTTTCACCTTATTACAAACTACCATCCTTTGACTATAATGCACACAGTCCCAATTCCAAGATGTATCTGAATTTCTTACAATCAGGACAATATCAAAGTCTATATCCAATTCTTTATCGTATACTGTATGCATTGTCTTTTATATTGGCTGCAGGTCGCGATCAGGTATACGGCCTAGATCGGCTCGGGGGGTTCGAATCAAAGCTGGGCAGACCGAATTTCGCTTAGTTAAATTTAGGGGGGATGTTGCATGAATGTTTAGTGTGTAAGGAACGCCCTCACCCCGCCTGAAGTAATGCGAAAGCGGTTCCGGAGGGAGGGGGCACCGGTAGTATGAATGAATGAGAAAAAAAAGGTATACGACCTAAGATAATGTATATAATAGCTTGTCGATGTAAAAAATTACATTTTATTTTTATAACCATTTCGGTTTAGGATAGCCTTAAACATGAGAGCTTGCATTGCTTATTTATCCCTCTTACACGAAGTGTTTCATAATATCTTGTAAACGTTAATTGACATCTTGTCCAAACTCTACCAAGAACATAACACATAAGCCTAAGTCGAGTACTTATTCAATAAGAATAAGTAGTTCGTTTAAACATTAATTTAACGGTATTAAAATGATTTGAATGCGTTTTTTAAATGTTAATTTGACGGTATTGTCTAAGGTTACATGCAGTGTACTAGTAACACTCCTACAACACAAAGCTAAGTTGGTTTCACAATTTCTAGAAACCTTGGAGTGAAACATTATTTACACTTTGCAAGTTAACAAGGTAATTGCAATAAAATAAATTAAAGTGTTTGCAAGACTTTGTAAACAAACTGAAAGATTCAAATTAAATTAATATTATACATTTAATAAAACAAAAACTTCCTCTACGTGACAATGATTACACCAAAGAGATTTCGATTACTAAATAAATTGCACACAGTAACAGATACAACAGAAAATTGATAGACACACTAATCAAAAAGAAAGATTATATATTAGCAATAAAACAATATTTCCAAAAGACCACTTTGAAAATGTTTAAGATATTTCAATTACATATTTTGGTGATATATTGGAGAAAATTGATAAAATTATAAGCAGAACAAGTACATTTAAAGTAATTTATAAAACAACAAAAAACACTTTCAACACCTTATTGAACGCAAAAGACAGAACTAACGATTTGTTAAAATCAGATATTTACAAAACAAACTGTTCACAGTGTAATTCTGTATACATAGGTCAAACCCAGATACATAACCACGCTAAACATGTATTAGAACTCAATGCATTGCCATCACAGAAAATAATAACGTTTTTACATTTCTATGATAATAAACGTAAATTGGCTATACTCGAGGCCTGTTGAAATTGAGTCTATTACTATTATTAAAATATGAATATGAATTTCAATGAAAAAAGGCAAGAAACAGTTAACATACAGCTGAGGTTATCTAACCTCTAAATCGCCTAGTGTTTTTTATTAATTTCGCCGGTATGGCGGTTCACAGTTTATTTACATAAATTCACTAAAATGTAAATATTATTTCTGTTTTTTGTTCCATTGTAATTAACTTTAATTGTTTTGAAAAGTTAACAGTCCAAGAATAATTTCTAACCAAGAAAAATCACCAGATATGCCTGAATTGTGTATCAAATTTCATCCAGAAGTGTAAAATTATGTTTGAAATATTTGTAAATTTGATGTACGTACTTAAATTGTCTTTTCTATTGGAAATTCTATTACATAATTCTTTAAATGTCATATTTTCTAAAAAATTGTTAAGACTCAGGTTAACCATCTCGTTTTCAAGATATACCTTAATTTACAAATTGGCTTTCCTAAACAACGAAGTTTATTGACATTGCAGAAGAATGAAACATTATTTACATTTTATTGTATTGATGTAAAAAAGCAGAAACCCCATACCACCTTACGGTGACGAATAAAAAAACATTAGTAAGTGATTTAAGGGTTAAATCACCCCAGTTCTACGTAAAGTTTTTCGCACGTATTTGGAATCACCCTGTATATCTAAATATGAATTTACATCCAAGACGTAAAAGTGTTTTACATCCTGCAATTTTTGGTCAAAGACCTATAAAAGTTTATTTATTTTGTGTAAATACATAAAGTTTCAACAATTATGTATGCAATACATGAACTGTTATTGAATAAATGTTTAAATTTAAAGTTCCAATTGTGCAATTATGCAAATTGATCCCGCTTGTCATAGATGACATTAGATGCCACATTAATTAATCGTAAATGTTAAAATTTGTTTTCACATTTTTACTAATTTTACAACATTGTTTTCGAAAAAACGTTATGTGATACTCAATTGCGAAATGCTTTAGCATGAATGTAAAAGTGGTATTTCGTAATCTAGAATCATCATACAATTCAGGTTAACCTGATTTTTCATTCAAGTATTTTGTATCTATAGACGTACGTTTGTTTGTTTTTATTTACAATAGCTACTCGATAGTTTATAAAAAAGGCAACCATTCAACAGAAAGCTCAGTGCGTTTTAGTCTTAGATCATACATACAGTATGTTCATTTAAAAAAAAACTCGCAGCTGGCTATGGTAAATTTACGTACAGTGGCTTCTTACAGCATGCACTTTATAGGAAGCGAAATATCGAAATTTACTAATTTTTAAACCAGTACGTAAAACACGATTTAATTGGTAATAAAACAAATTTCCGCCTGTATACACATGTTAGTTGATATTCTGAACAATTTGAACTTATAATTAAATAATAATTAGGTCTTCACGTTTCATTCTCGAAACAGGTGGATTCCGAATCGCTTACCGTTAAAATGTATTCCTATGTATACGTCAAAGTGTATCACATATCCCTCATAACCTCGAAATGTGAATGTTGTGTTTGTTGTCAATTTTGGATCTGTTCTTATTTTAATTATTGCATCGCTTTTAAATCAGTTCTTTTCAGAACTTAACTGGACTTTTGTTAACTGATCCATTATTTTATCATCATGGGGTATACGTGCGAACAAAAAGCTTTTTTATTAGAAAGTTACTTTAGAAATGGTGAGAAAATAAATGATGTTTGGACTTATTCCTTGCAAAGATGCTTAGAAGAGTTTCGTGCAAAGTTTCCTGAGGTCGTCATTAATTATGAAGAGTTTAAAAATACTGCCAGTAGATGTGTTACTCTGTTTCGTGAAACAGGTAGCATTCAACGCAAAAAAGGTAGCGGCCCACCAGTAAGACCAACTGCAGAAGTTGTTGCTGCCGCTCAAGAAGTTATGGATAATGAACCAAGTACATCACTTCGTCATCTGTCTCAGCAAATCAATCTGTCTGTCGGAGCATGCCACAAACTTCTGCATACAGATTTACATAGGTATCCCTATCGCTTAACTGCAGTTCAAGAATTGTTGCTTGTTGATTATCCCATGTGAGTGCAGTTCTGTCGATGGTTTTTGAATAATTTACATAATAATGAGGAGATATTACAAAAAACATTCTTCTCTGACGAGGGATGGTTGTATAAATCTGGTTATGTCAATTCGCAAACAATGAGAATTTGGGGAGCAGAAAATCCACACACATACGTTCAGAAACCTTTGCACCCAGAAAAAGTTGGAGTTTGGGCAGCGATAAGTGGAAGACGAATAATTGGACCAATATATTTGAAGGTAAAATGCTTTTTTATTTTTTTACGAGGAAACTTAAATCATACTTTTTTTAGGAACGCTAACTGCAGAACGATACCGCAATACGATTTTAACACCCTTTGTGGAACAACTCCATGATGATGAAATAAGGGGCAGTTTTTTCCAGCAAGATGGGAAACCTTCTCACTACACTCAAGAAACTCTGGAGTTCTTAAGGGAGTTCTTTGACGACCGCATAATTAGTCGAAATGCAACTACTCCATGGCCTCCGAGATGGTGCGATTTAGCAATATGTGATTTCATTTTATGCCCTACATTAAAAACTCTATTTATGCAACACCTGTTTGTAATCTACAAGATCTGCGACAGCGAATACAAGTAAAGTGTGACGAAATTAATGAGAACCCCATTCTGTTACGTAATGTCCGACGAAGGGTTTTTAAGTGTACTGAACAGGAAGGAAGACATTTTCAACCATTTTTATAAATTATTAAGTTATAATATTGGAATAAAAGAGTTACTTCAAAATCTAATTATTTTGCATTATTGTTTACATGTATAAGTGACATTATGACTGTCAATTGTAACATATGGGCTAAGACATATCTTGTTAAAAATTTCAAAGCCTGCTAGAGTTTTTTTTTTAATGAACATACTATATTTACATGGATGTCACAATAGATTGTAAAGTGTGTTGTAAAGATACCACAGACAAACTATTTTTGTTCCTTCTCTTCCTA
>JABXWE010060365.1:0-12561 GCA_014611495.1 Limonius californicus
TATGCAACCAGGCATACTTCATTCTCTGTCCGCTGTCCGTTACCGGTAGGCCGTCGCGCGGTCTAACTAGTACCGATCGCTATTGCTACCGACGTAAAATTTTCTAAGTCCCTGGAAATTATATTTTGTAGGGCATAAAAAATCGATTTTTTTATTTTCGCGGAAAAAGATTCTTTGACGCAAACAAATGACAACCGTTAGAATAAAAAAAATATTTTTCTAAAAAAGAGGGGGGAGGGGGCCGGTGCGCTTACATATATCCACGAGTGTAATATTTCTTTGCATATTCATATGCTGCATTACGTACTGAGCGATTCAGTAAAAACCCCAGCTTCCTATCTTTTTTCGTTTATTAATTAAAGGAGTTTGAAGTTTCAAACTTCCAAGCTTCGTAGAGGGCGCCACAGGAAAATTACGGAGTTCTTCAAAAAATATATCGATAGCCCCTTGCGAGGTCTGTCGACATATGAAGTTTAAAAAATTCCTTGGAGCAGTTTTTGAGAAATAATTTTTTGAAAATTTCCAAAATTTTGAAAATTCGTAATTTAGGCCCCTTATAATTTTTCAAAAAACTTTTATATCACCTCATTTTACCCTTCATATACTATTCAGAAAATAAAAATCATTTGAATCGATTCATCCGTTTTCGAGTAATTGGGCGTTAAACTCAAAATTTTCAAAAAATCATAGCGCCCTTCATTTTAAAGCTAGCGAGTTCGGCAAAAAACTAACAGATTTGTTTTATGACCCTCTATCGTTATCCGATAAAAGTTTCAAAATTGTAATCACGAAAAAAGTGATACCAAAAAAACATGCGTAACTTCCGCTTCCGTTTTCGGATTTTTTTGAAAAGCTTATTTTTTCGATGAATTTTCGATACACCCCCGCATTCCAAAGCGCATCAAAATCGGAGCAATACTTTCGGCTGTAGGAGCGTCACATACGTACATACGTACGTACGTACGTACATACGTACCCACCCACAGACAGACATTTTTTAAAAACCACTTTTTTGGGTTCCTAGAGACCCAAAACGGATATATCCGTTAAAATCTCGATTTCGAAAGTTTTCATGATTTCAATACTTACCCTATACCTATAAGGTATGGGAAAGTAAAAAGCTCTTGTGATTTAGATGGTTGCCCTGCAAAAAATATACTTTCGATACAGTTGAGGTATTTAGCTGTTTAGTAAGTTAACGTTGTGGAAAATATTTCAAAACAACATAGTATACCCATTGAAAAACAATATACATTATAAAACACCATTGAAAATCATCATTTCCAAACCTTATAGCTTAGAGATTTTTTTACAATACAACTATAACTAATAAGAAAGCCAAGATGTACTTTTAAAAAAATTTATGAAAAAGCGTGCAAGTTTTTTACGTTACTTACACATTTGTTATACGATTTAGTTTTTATTAAAATTTGATTTGAATTTGTCATTGTGTTTCTCATCGATTATAACAGTTTGTGCCTTCCTTTTTAAAAATACTAGTTAAAGAGATTGAAGCTAATAAAAAATAGGGTTTCTTTCAAAATCTTATACAGGTAAATGTAGATTCAACAAATAAAACGTGAAACCATTCATTTAAAGAAGACAAATTTATATTACAATGCAAATATTATCAATATAACAGCGTACTACAATAAGACAGTCTTTTGCCCTTGTTTGTAAAAATAATTACATCGCACGTGACATACAAAGAAAGACGAAAAAGAGCTCTTTTCAATGGTAGTGGCAAAGCCGCTTTTGGCCTTACTTAAAAAACCATACTTGATGTCAACATTTTGAATATGTAATGAGCTATCAAAAATCTAATTAGATATCTAAATCTACACAGAAACGTGGCTTAACAATAAAGCCACTTTATGATACATTCGATAATCAGCAAATTATTCACAAAAAAAAACCAGATCAAATACAGCAACTGTTAATATTTTATTACAACAATTACCTTCTCCATGCAATACTTTCCGGGGGGATAATCGTGGTATATTCTTTCCTGCCCATTGGTCGTATCATAACCTGATTCCTCGTACTCTCCCGGTATTACATGATATAAATAGTGGCGCAACACCCCGTTCGGCAGTAATCTCAGCTCATCTGTGGAATTCTGATAGTAATAAATAGGCCACTGTTGCATCGAACCACAATCAGGCCAGCCAGTTATAAGCCTTAAATAATTTATATAAGTGTCGGAATTAAACATTATTCATTGCTCCATCAAGCCATAGGGCAGTAAGGGCTGCAGAGCCACTTTTAAATACATTGTTACTCACGTATAGTCAACAGGCACGTTTGTTCTTCCATTTTCACTAGTGAAAATTGGGTGCCAAGTTGTCTCGTTGGTTTCATTCATGTGTACACAGTAATGTTCGAGTCGAATTTCATACGGCTCGCAGCACTTATTGACTCGTGTTAGAGGTCTGTCGTAGCCATAGCGAATTTCGGCGGCTGCTAGAGCTAAGCTAAACATGAGAACCCAAAATTGATTTTTAAAAGGCATTTTGAGGTTACGTTCGCATTAATTTGTTATGTGGTGCCCATTAACAATATATGGGTGTATTGAATGACCTGGACAGTTTTGAGCTTCATCTGGTTCATTGATTCGTTCATCACACCGCAAAGTGCGTTCGCGACAATGTTTACAAACTTTCTTTTTGCTTATTCTCCTATACACTAATGGCACAAAATTTAAACACAACAGCGGCTTTATCTCGAGTTTGTATTCAACAGTCGCTTATTTACACAGCAAAGGGAATTGTGAAGGTTATTTTTATTATAGATGGTTGTTGGTTACTTTTAGTTTTGTTATTCTTTGTGCATGTGTTAAAATAACTTTCAAGCCTTCTAAAAACGTATTATTTGTAATTGGCCGACTCATACTTCCGGATAAGTCCGTTTGTTTCTCCCACCGTGCCTCACAGTGCCTCTGCTTCAGGTGATCAAGCGCTTTGGTAACCAACAGTGACCATCAAAATGTTGGTACTAAAGTGAAACGGTAACTGTCAATCGATTCGTATATAGAGTATAGAAGTTTGATTTAAAAAGACCAAGCAACTGAAAAAAGTTTGGTTTCTCTATCGTTGGAGTTCAAAGTTCCACCGCTAAAGCATTGACTTAGGTATATGAGAGACGCACCAAAACAATTAAATCATAAGTGTCCGTTTACAAATTTTTGTTTTGATTTTGTATGAAAAACGCGCGCAAATTTTGTAAATCTAAGCCGACTTGGATGTATATTTTCAATGTAAGTTACTTTCAAATACAATACAATACTTCTTAGTTCTTGCACAGCTGTTATATGCATTTGGTAAGAACAAACATGTTTCCGCCTAAAGTAGAATAACTTACGTGAGTATACAGGGCGAGTGTGCTAAGACGAATCAGCTTGATATCTCGGATATTGGAAATATTAGAAAAATTATTTACGGCCAGATTATAACAGGCGGTACTCCCTCTACATACAAATCTCATTGGAGTGTCCAAAAAATATTTTTGATAGTGCCTATACATAGATGGTACTGCCTTTTACAATCTACCTAAAATTAATTTTTCTAATACCTCAATTAACCAAAATATTAAGTTCATTCGTCTTAGCAGACTTACACTGTATTTTCTAGAAGTACCAAAAAACTAAATAGGAACTGCAGTAACATACAACACAAAATAAAGCAGCGGCAGAACGTTTCGCAATCTTTTTCTGCACGATAACATTTTTACTATAACGAATTGAAAGCATGGTTGATCAGGTGAAACAAATTTCTGTGTGATTTCTAAAAAAGGGTATTGGAGAACTGCGTAATTTTTATTTTATTCTATTTAATTATTTTAATTGTTGTTTATTAATATCCAGGCCCAATTATCCATTAAGGTTGACTAGGCACAGTGCCTGGAATCTACGAAGTTTTTAAGGCCTACAATATAACATTGAAAAAACACACAAACGGAAAGAAACCAAAAAAAGCCAAAATCGGAAAAAACGGCAAATTTGAAGTTCAACATTTTTATATCCCGAACCCGTGGTAGCCCCTGAATTTTGTGTCAGCAGGGATTCAGAGGCATTCTCACAGTGCATTAAAATTTGCAAGTACGAGGGGTATTTTTTAAATAAGGTCCGTTTTTTAATATGAAGAAAAATACTGTAAATATCATTAAAATATTTTTTTTTCCATATTCTACATACTTGTATCTACTTTTCTACATATTCAGTTTCCATTTTTCTTCAAACATTTGTCATACCGCTCAACAAGTTTTTGAATTCCGACACAAAGAAATCTGCCGCCTGTGAAGGAGCCCAATCCATGACTGCAGTTTTCACTTCTTCGCCGTCGTTGAACCGTTGACCACCAAGGAAGTCCTTTAAGTACCGAAACAAGTGAAAATCACTGGGTGCAAGGTCTGGACTGTAAGGTGGGTGATCCAGTTGTTCCCATCCAAAAGACCTTGTGTTTGTGCAGAAACATGTGGCCTTGCATTGTCTTGGAGCAACATCACACCGGAAGACAGTAGGCCTGTTTTGTATGGCACGCCGCAGTTTTCTCAAGGTCACACAATAAACATCAGAATTGATTGTTGTGCCTCTCGGCATAAAATCCACTAACAAAATCCCTTTCCTGTCCCAAAAGACAGTTTCAATGATCTTTCGTGCTGAAATTGTCTGTGTGGCTTTGGTTGGGGGCGATGTGTCTCGCCATTCCATTTACTGTTGCTTGGACTTAGGAGTCATGTGAGACATACAATTCTGATCTCCTGTAACGATGCGGTCCAACAATACATCTCCTTCCTGATTCTATCGAGTCAGAAACGATAAATCACAGCCCAATCTTTTGGTTTTGTGATCGTCAGAAAGCAGTTTTGGCACTCACCGAGGACACAATTTTCGATAATTCAGTTTCTCCGAAACAATGGTGTACAAAACTGACCGTGAAACCTGTGGAAATTCAATTGATAACATTGAAGTCGTGAATCGTCGAATTTTGTTGTCCACATCACGAACCAAATTTTCAGAAATCAGAGAAGGTCGGTTGGGGCGTGGCTCATCATGCACATTAACCCGCCCGTCCTTGAACATTTTCACCCACTTTCGAACTTTACTGTCACTCATAGCATTCTCACCGTAAACTTCACAAATCTGACGGTGAATTCCCGCTGCTGCCAAGTTTCTTGCACTCAAGAATCGAATTACAGATCGTATTTCACAGTCGGCAGGCCACTTAATTTTCTTAAACATTATAAACTTTTACAGCTCAGCACACAGATAGACGGCTGCAAATGGGGTCTAAACGCGCGCAAAGCATGCTGGGCGCAGACGCGCAAGCGCACTGCGGTGATCGCGCGACATTCTCACTGTCATTCATAAACGGCCCTTATTTAAAAAATACCCCTTGTATTTTCATAGTTCATAAATTGTTTTCTTGTACGTTTAAACGAATCAGCATAAAAAATTAATAAAAATATCGCACACAGGCTCGTAGAAATAAAAGTTCCTAGGTCCTGTTAATGTCGTACGTTAATAAATTAACAATATCATATTACTAATACAATTTGTTGTGTAATTGAAAAGTCTTTTTTTTGAGAATAATTTAGAATTAACTTATAAAATGCCATAAGTAATATTCGTAAATTTTAAATTGGAGAAACATTTTAAATCTTTATTTAGAACTTTCCCTTCCTTGTCACTGAATTCTATGTTTCATAAATTTAGATGGCAAGGATGTATGATTATTATATGGTTTGGTTTTGCATAATTTTCTAGTTTACGGTTTTCTTGTTACAATATTAAAGTTTACTCCGCCAGTCAACCGTGGCTAAGACAAACTCTATTAATACATGATCCGACAATCTAGCATCCATTACGCTTTGATAATGCTACTTACAACGGTTAGCGAAACGTCAGCATCATTCAGTTCCACGACGACGCGGGCTAAGCCCGAAGAGATGATTTCATTAGGCACAAACCGCGGAATTCTGAAACTTCACATTCAAAGTTTGTATTTTTTTATGCAAATTTTCTAAAGTATTTTTTAATTTGTTGGCCGTATCCCGATTTGATAATAACATTTCAAGACCACGAAATGCAGTTCAAGCCAATAAACGAAATTATATCTGTTAATCTTATTAAAATAATATTTTTCGTACTTTCCAAATATGAATTTTTTGCTTTAGTTTTTTGAAACGCGTATTAAATAACAACCAAAAACAATAAATAAAATTAAACTTATATTAATTGTTAATAAATGAAGTAACTATTGTTACCTACAGTTGCTACGCTTGAAAATGAAAGATCATTACAATTAAAAAAAATAATAAAAACATTATTATTAGCGTGATCCTCGTTTGTACCGTTTGCGTAGTGTCGAGGCGGTGTGGGGCAAGGCTAAGTTAGTTTGTGCAATGCATAACAGTGCCCGACTCTGAGGGTTACCATGTTGGTGGGAAACAGTGCTTGGCTTGCCTGTTATGTGTGAATGTTTTTGTTTATGGTCTTATTACTCCTTTAATGCGACCGTAATACGAGGAGTGCCATTAATTTGGTCTCCAACGGCAAATGGGGGGTTCTAGTTCTTAGGACCCTGCACGAGGTTTAATCCGGCACTGATTATATGAAATAGAAAACATTTAAAGACCGACCTCTACGAAGAAATTATTTTCAATAACACATTTTGTGTTTTTATTTTCAGTACTGTTTTATTTTTACATAGGATCTTTAATATATAACAATTTTTATAATGTTTAAACCAAAATAAAGAAAATCGATACTAACAATTTTAAATACTTTCACATACAGGCTTACGTTTAGAAACATGTTTAGATAAAGACAGCTATTGTTTTTAAGTAACTAATATTTATTGAATAAGTTATGCAAACTGTTAGTCAGCTAAATCGTTCGACACTAATTTTCTAAGATAGTTTAACGTCGACAGTGATCCTACTGGGTGCAGGAAAAGCCCCCGGAATAAAAACGCCCGGAATAAAAACCCCCAGGAAAATAACCCCGGAAAAAACAAACCCCTACGAACATAAACTTCGGAAGAAAGAACACTAGAGATAGTTCCTAGTAAATTTAACGATTCTTTATTATTAGTTTATTATCTTAAAAAAATTGCCATTGCCGATAATAACAGTAGTTAACTTAAGAGATGAACGATAATGAGGATACGTTAATGTAAAACATTTGTTAATGTGAACCTAATTGACAGGGCATGTTAAAGAATGTTTGGTGTTATAAAGATAGTATGTTATTATCCACTCAGCAACAAACACACTTAATGTAATTATAAAGAAACGTTAAATTTACTAGGAACTTTCTCTAGTGTTTTTCGTTCGGAAGTTTATGTTCGCAGGGGGTTTTTCTTCTGGAGTTTCATTCAAGGGGTCTTTATTTCGGGGTTGTCTTTCCGGGAGTTTTTTTTTTCTTAGATTCGATCCTACTAAACTTGGTAAAAAGATTTACAAGCTGCGTTCTGTTTGTTCAATTGTTTGTTTCGTTGTGAGTTAGATAAATTTTCCTGTGATAATTATCTTGTGAATTTGATCTTTACGTTACATAAGTAAATATGCTAATACGAGTAGAGTTTACAATTCTATACTATAATTTGATATATTTAAGAAATGCATAAGATTGCGTGTTACAAAGCACTATTCTAAGAAGTTAAGAAATACCAACATGTTTGATTACAGAAAAGTAAGGTTTTACATTTGATTATGGAAAGGTTTTGTAATGTCAGGCTGGTACGCAGTATAAGGACAAGTAAATAGACGAAGTTTCATTAAACATAGTTTGTGCCGAATATAAGTGTGAGATGTAAAAGAAGAATATTTTAGCTCGGTAATGAACAAATAAATAATAGCACCTTCAAGATATTCATTTTCAAGTTCAAATACGTAATCCGAGTTTATTTCTGCTGACACTCTGAAATTTTTCTCGTGATGAATGTTTAGTTGCAAACAAACAAAGTATTATTCTAGAAGAAGAATTGGAGTTAAGAAAACACAAAAGACAGTTAATATTTGCGAAGGCAATAATATTGAAATCCGAAAAAAAACGTAAATCTGCAAACACGTTCTATAAACCAGTACTGTCTCGTGTCAATGCCGTTTCGTCATGTTCCACTTCTTCGTTTTCTTCATCCGCCAATGTTTCCCATTTTTTGGGAAATGTAATACACCACAATCCATTCTTCCCGAGTGCTTTGAGTACCTTATTCCGAAGAACCACTAAAATGAAGAACATAATGCCTCCTACCAAGAAATTTCTGCAGTCGACAAGGTCCCTTAAATGATGATTTTTTGTCGGTGAGGGTTATCCCGTAAAAATTTTTACTTACCACAAATAATCCAGGTTACTATCTCCAATAAAAAATATATAGGAGATCATATCTAAAACTTGTATTAGCCCTAAGATTAGGAGCAGGTGGAGATACATGAGTGATCTGCAAAAACAGGTACAGAGTAGGTTCAAGAAATAAAAATTAATTATTTTTACACTCACTTTTTCCGTAACCGCACCACCGATGGTGAGCGATCACTCCTATCGATGTCTATCCACACTTTTTTCGCCGCCCAAAATTGTAACGTAACGCATATCACTGTCATGATAGTGGCCGGTCCATAAAAGTATGCCCAAATTCCTGTATTTCCTGAGTAAAATATAAGGTTGTTATTTTAAAAATATCATGGTGTAAATATAAAAATACCTTCGAATAGACATTGCGTTTCTCCAACTATTACTTCCGTACGTTTTGTAAGGTGTTGTATTAAAGCGGTTATTAGTAGCACCAGTGGAACACCGTAACCGTAACAACAGTACATTCCAAACCATGCAATACGTGTTTGAAAGATTGGCCTTCTGAAAATGCGTACTGTTACTAATTGTAAATGATAATAGTTTTTTTTATTTTCTCATTCATTCATACTACCGTTCCCCCCCTGGAAACCGCTTTCGCGTTACTTCACGGGGTGCGGGCGTCCCTTACACACCAACCATTCATGCAACATAACCCTAACCCTAAACTTAACTAAGCGAAATGCGGTCGCCCCAGTCGGGAGTCGAACACCCCAGTCGATCGGCCGCATTTTACTGTGACCTCGAGTGGCAGCGCGTATCTGCACTACCCCGCCGAGGCCCCTAAATGATATTAGTTTAGGCCACCTTAAAATAACTTCTCAAGGTCAGTACTGTGAATTGCTTACATGGTAATCCTCCATAAATGGAATGATATAACACACAGCCAGCTAGAACAGCACAGAAGACTGAAAAAGAACATAAAACCTGTGACGTCACAATGCGTCGGCTGAATTAACGAAAATACCGGGGTGAAAAAGTACACAATGTAGGCGAAGCATGTAGGTGCTATCATGTTCAAGATGCATTTTCCCTAGAACGAGTAGAAAGTAGGAATCAATTGTGGCACCTTGTTTATGCTTATATTAACAGATAATAACTGTTTCTAAGGAATATCAGTAGTAATGTCGAGTTTCCGATGGATAGTCCATTAGTGCATTTATCTAAATTTAATTGATTTCATGAGTCTTTAGCAAGTAAATTTATACATAATTAAAATATTCAATTTTGGTAAAGGTACTCTTGATTTCGGCTTGTATTCTTACCTCTATATCACGCAGACCCGGTACAAATATATAAATGATCAATATGGAAAGCAGAAAAAGTACCGATGTAAACGCACAAATGGCTTTTAAGTACAGAAGTACAACCGATGCAGTACTTTCGTGGTTATCTGCAGCACAAACCAGCGCCAAATCAGTACCATTTTCCGATTCCTTGGTAATGCAGTACCTGTAAAAGAACAATATATTATCTGCCCTCCATAGCAAGTTCAATTCGCATTCGTACTCTTCAGGTTTAATTAAATAGTAGCCAGAATTTGTCTCATCTGTGATGGTCAGCTCGTCATCTTCATCAATTTCGATTGTAACTACACGATCTAGCGTAGGTCCCATGAGAACTCTGGATTTGCATGGCATGGAAGTAATATTAGAGCCATCCGAGCAAGTTTTGTTTATTATTATGTTTTCCCCTGGGCAGCATTGTTTGAATGCATTGGTGTAATCCCAAATGATCCAGAAATATATGAGAATACTTGCAGCATTCATGGTACAGTTTTTTGGAAACCTGTTGGAGCAGAATTTCGGATAGGTCTCTTACAGATGTAACTGTTTATGCACAATCCTTTGAGGCGTCTTGACATACGCACTGTTTTTTTGGACAGTTTATTTTTAGACGTTGGGGCACGTCATGAAATCCTTTTGTCACATTTGTTAGATAAACATAGACTTGCTCTCAAAACATCCAAAAATAACCTTGAAAATATATTAGATTTTTAGGCCAATGCAATATTTATTGAACATATTATAATTCGTTTTTCCAACAGTTTGCTTCTGTTTTTAATCTTGGCTGAGTTTAACAATATTAATGGTATTTTGTTCCGCAGGCTAATCAGTGTTATTTAAGTTCGCTGGAGTTATGTTATTTTTATAATATTTTTTAAATTCTCTATAATTGTGGATATGTAAGTGTGCGGTGGCTGACTTCTGAATAGCTAGTGGTCAATATTCTGACGTTCAATCAGCATACAATCATAAAACCAGCTCCCAGACCATGGCTACTCAATGTTTTGGAGTCTAAATGGCTGTAGTCCGAGCATCTAAATTGCCAGTGGACAATATTTTGTCCCTCAAACGCTTAGCAATGAAATCGAGCTTCCAAATGTCTGACATTCAAACGCTCGATGTTTAATATTCCACCCCCGAATTACTGGATGTCCAGAATTTCCTGCAAAAGAAATGGAAACGACGGGTGGTTTATCACCTAAATCACCGACAGTCATAATTTAGTTCCCAAATTACTGATAATTGAAGTCAATACTATCAATGATTAATATTCCAGCCTCCAAAATTACTGGAAGGCAAGAATGTACTACAAGAAGAAATGGGAATCGGTAGTAAATCGCCTATATCGTCAGCAGTAATAATTCAGCTTTCAGATTGCCGACTGTCAACCGCCTAAACTATGAATTTTTAATATTAAAGACCCCAAATTGTTGAAAGTCAAGGATGTAGTGCAAAAAGAAATTGTGAGAACCAATAGTTTATTGCATAAAGCTATTAGTCACAATTTAGCTCCTAAATTACTGTTAGTAAGTCACTTAAACCAGTGGTCGGCAAACTTTAGAAGCTAAAGAACCAATTTCACCTTTAATGGCGTCTGGAATAATAATGAGTAACCCACATACATATACAGGGTGTTAATGAATTGCAGGGACAAACTTCTAGGGCTTAAAGTATACATGAAAACAAACATTTTTGTTAACAAATGTATGGTTAAAAGTGTTTCCTTTCAGGGATAGAGCTTCTCAAAGATTCTTTAAGAAGCGCCTAAATGTAGGCAACTCAATTTACTACCTACTATTTGTTTCCATAACGACGGAATTTGAATTTGAAAAGTGGGAAAGAGGGCGCTATTTATCCTGTATTAATTTCCGTCGTTATGGAAACAAATAGTAGGTAGTAAATTGAGTTGCCTACATTTAGTCGCTCCTTAAAGAATTTTTGAGAAGCTCTATTCCTGAAAGGAAACACTTTTGACCATACATTTATTAACAAAAAATGTTTGTTTTCATGTACACTTTAAGCCCTAGAAGTTTGTCCCTGCAATTCATTAACACCCTATATACATTTATGTACAGGGTGTCTCATTTTTGATGTTTTTGCAGGGTATCTCGGAAACCATGACAGATATCAAAAAACTAACTAAGCAGTCTCGGGCTCTTTTTTTGAGAAAATAACAATAGCGCAAACAGATCTTTGCTATGGCGATCGGTTAGGGAGCTATAGGGTGATTGTTAAAATTTGGCTATTTTTAAAATTGTTTTTATCTCGGTTATTATTAGGTGTGCAGAATAATTTTAAATTAGTCTTTTACATAGTTTTTCCCGCAGAATCCATTGACGTCCTCATTTGTTTACTATGGGTTACAGGAACGGAGCAACGGAATAAATTTGTGTTTTCTTAAATGGAACACCCTGTATATTTTTGCGTAATTTTTGTACTCTTCAAATTTCCTTTACGAATATATAATATACTCTATATATAATTATTATAATTAAGCTGGAAAATTGTATTTTATTAACATTAAGTTTCAATTATTAATTAGGAGGCCTAGCATGCAAATAACAAAGGATGAAATATATGAGGATTGAGGAAAATTTAAATGCAAGAACTTACTTCTGGAAACACTTATCGTTCCTTTTATGGAAAATCTTCCTTTGAGGGAAAGGCAAAAACTATACTTTCAGCAAGATGGGGCACCATCTCACGATGGCAGAATGATTGCAGAATGCCTGAATATAAACTTTGGACTGCAGTGGATTGTGAACATTGGGCCACACAGGTGGCCAGCCCGGTCAGCTGATATGACATTAGATTACTTTTTCTGGGGATTTGTGAAAAATATATTATATTTAAATAGAAATAATACACCAGAAGAACTGCATGAAAATTTTGAAGCGGCCATTGCAACTGTAACAAAGGTTC
>JABXWE010060371.1:0-13662 GCA_014611495.1 Limonius californicus
CTCTATATTGAAGTTTCAGCTATATTAAAAAAGTAATAGCTAGCGATTTAAATAAAGAATTTGGGAGAACAACGGTTAAATATTTTAAGAAAAACCACCAACCATGCTTCTAATACATACTGAATATCTATTATAATTCCCAAATTAAAGTTTAAAAACGGTTCAGTATACAAACTATACGCAACCTAACTTTTTGCATCTGCTGATGAGTTCTACAAGTCTAAGGTAAATTTTTTTTATTATTAAATTATTAAAGTGCCTTAACTACTTAGGTTTTTGGCACCAAACTAATGTATCCTAATAGGTGTTATACTGTTAGTCTGTTATATGTTACTCCTATTTATTAGTCCAGTCACTTCTAGAAATGTAATAATCTTCTTCAGCTGTTCCCTGGTATTTTCTAATATTTGTTCTAGATTATTTTGGATGTTATACTGGACTCTTTGAGGATGATATTTTGGGCACTCACATAGAAGGTGGTTAACACTTACATTCACATTGCACATGTCGTACTTATCTGGTTCCCGGCCTTGAAAGAGATGTCCGTGGGAGCTACGTGTATATTTTATTCGTAGTCTTACGGGTGCCACTTCATATTTTCGGCTTAGTTGAAGCTTCGGAATCCATTCCATTGTGGTTTCTTGTATTCTTCTTAATTTATTATTTTGCAGGTCTCGCCATCGTTGTTGCCATGCTTTTTTCATAGCTTCTCTTTTTTGTGGAAGAATCCAATTCAGTTTTTTTGGTGGCTTCTTTAGCTGGTGTATCAGCGACTTCGTTATCTTTGATTCCGGTATGCGATGGTACCCATATAAATATTATTACTTCATATTCAACACTCAAACAATCTAATTAAAATGACAAGGGTTTGCTGTTACGAAATTACATCGTTTGTAATAAGTAAGTGATAACACAGATAAAACAACGTTAATCGATCATCAGAATAATGCAACAATCGATTAATTATAATTTAAAAGACAATAACTATAATTATGATTGATGATTAATCAAAAATTTATGAAACACAAATTAAATAATAAATGCGTTAGTATTTGTTTCAGTTGCTCGTTTATTTAACAGTTCATTAAATAGTCCAGTAAAATAAGGATTAATCTGCCGAAAAATTGTAATTAGGCTGGATTTTTGGTGTTCAAGGTGTAAAAAGTCCCCATCGATATCATGCCAGCTTCATATACCTACTTTTTCGACGTCATAGGTCACGAACATTGGTTTTTCGCGGATATCGCGCTTCCTATTGGTCAGACGACATTTATTGTTATATGAAAAATTATAGACTACACTAGACAATTCTCTACAAAATGGTCGTATACATTTCTTACGTACAAGCAACCGATTTCACGTTATACGGCCCATAATGCATAAACAACATAAAATAGAACAATAACAGTGATGCATTCGTTTTTACACCACCTTCGCGGTAGAATGTAGTTTTTTTAACCGCTTCCCCAGCAGGCCTCTTCTTAGTTTATAAAATTACGATTCTTCCTCGTCATAGCCTTCAACCTCCTGTAAAATTTACAATCAACTGCAAAAACGAATCAAACGTTTGGTAGACTAATCAACCACAAACTTGATGAGTACAATCAGTAATCGTTAACATTTTTCATACCGAAATCAATAATTAAGCGATGATAAATTATTGCATTCGTACTCAAATGGAATCTTTCAGGAAAGACAGGATATTTTGAATTATCCTTTATGTACGTTAACATCCCCGACAAACTTTAGAAGTACTTAGTTACAGAAAGGACCCTAATAGGCCTGTAGAGAATCACTAATATAATATGCCTTTAAGTGAAACATTTTAAGAGAAATACAGTTCCTTTGCGGCTGCAAAATTACTTTTCGAAAATGTGCTTTAATAAATGTTACATGCATTCTTGATTGGATCAATTATAAATCCAGTTAGATAACTGATAAATAAAACAAAAGAATACTTAAGAAAAAATGGAAATCAAACAACCCATAAACAACTACTTTTGAAAAACCAAGAGCTATACTTTTTGTGAAACAACATACTTGATTGTAATGTGAGCTTCAAGTCTCAATTGGAAACCTTCAAAAACTGTATTTTCGTCAGTAACACATAAGGCAACTATTTCTGTCGGCGGTAATTTTTCTTAAGCCAAAATCTTTAAAACATTTTATTATACTAAAAATTGAAGTAAATTAGATTGGAAGAGGAACCACCAATAAATTGCCATATAACTCCACTAGACTTCTGCTTAGGGGTATAATTACAGAAATCATATACCGAACTTAGTAACAAATGAGCATGATTTACAAAACAGACTAATCGAGACCTGTATATTAGTTACACCTGAAATGAATGGCAAGTGAATGAAGGCAATTCTGAAGATTTCCTGAATTAAATAAAACGTTGCTGTTTATATTTTTCTGTTTTACAATTATACGAGGTGTGTTCAATTGAAAACCATTTTTCCTTCATAAAAAATGTATTCAACAATTTAATTACAAATAACTACCGTCATCATTGTTTTACTATCCGACGTATACCCTGCTCATAGAATTCTTGTGGCTACTGATTGAAGAAGTCTTCCACAGCTATCTGTACATCTGCGTCAGACTCAAAATTCCGACATTTTAACGCCGTTTTCAGCGTTCAAAAATATGGAAATCGCAAGGCGATAGATCCGGGCTATAGGGTAGATACTCTAAAACCCTCCATTTCTTTCGTTGAAGATTTTCTTTTACCACATTAGCAAAATGAGGCCTAACATTATCATGCAGCAAAATGACCTCACGCGTAAGCTTTCATTGACATTTCCATCTTATTGCTTGATGTAGCTTGTTCAAAGCTTCATTGTACAGATTTGCATTGACAATCAGCCGATGTTCCTTAAATTCTATCAGCAAGGGTCTTTCATGGTGGAAAAAAAATGTTAACACCACCTTCCCTGCAGAAGGTTGTGCTGTAAACTTCTTCGGTGGTGGTGAACTTGAATGTTGCCACTGCATCGACGATAACTTACTGGATGGCTCGTAGTAATGGCACCAAGTTTCATCAATAGCAACTATTAGCAGAAGAAAGTCATCACCATTTTGCCTATAGTCTATGAAGTGTTGCAGAGATAAGCCCATTTGCAATCATTTTTGTTCGTTAGACAAGAGACGAGGAATCCATTGCGAACAAACTTTGCTGTAACCCAGATTACGAACAATACTATGGACAGATATTACACTCGCATCAACAATTTCTTAAATATCTCTAATTGAAAATCAACGATTTTCTCTAATAAGGCCTTCCACTCATGCCATATTGTGTTCTGTTAATGCAACACACGGTGCACCTGATCGCGGCTCACCCTTAGTCCCCTCTTTCCCATTCTTAAATTTTCGGCACCATTCCTTCACAGTTGGGTACGCAATACGTGCATTTCCATACACTGCTTGCACTCGCATATGAATCTGCAACGGCTGCACACCCTCAGCGAATAACAATTGTAGGACCGCACGGTGATCAAACTTGGACGGATTTTCAACAACATACGCCATTTCAAAATCGAAGTTTTAAAAGTCAGAATTAAATTCAAACCCGAGAAACTTATTAATGTGTTACTTACAAACACTACCAACATTAACAAACGTCATTTGAATTATATCATTTGTTTTCAAGGGTAAATTGATCAAAGATGGGTTTTAGTTGAACAACCATCTTACAAACGATATTTTAAAATTTAGCACCGACCTGCTCAAGTAGTTCTTTTGGTTACTGTTTGTGATACAAATTTGGAAATTTGTAAACACTTTTTATAAACTACAGTGGTGTGAAAAACTTCTGCATCAGTTGCACAAATAAGATAAATTGCAGTAAACCGAGTTTTTAAAAATATTTTTCATTTCATCATTGGAACTATAATACAGGCACTTAAACACAAAACTAGCAACAATAATAGCCCAAATGGTGATCCATAGAAAATCGGATACAATTCGATATATAAAATTTATTCAAAAACAGATGAATTGTACATTATATATAATAATATAGTCTACACCTAAATGTTTATCACAATACTAAGTAATTAATTTTAAACTATTTTAGTACTTAATAGGCCATCCTTTGTTTTAATAACTAATAAACATCTTTTTGGCAATGAGCATTAGCATCTTGAAAGATAAAAGTTTTGTCAGGAAATATCTCTTTTCCCTTCTTGTACATGACATTAATGTATTTGGTTGCATTCATCATGCCAGATAGAACATGCAGTCTACCAACTGATATGTTCATTTGAAATTTTGCCACTCTGTTTGGATTACGTAGAATCGCAATCTAATTGCCGCTTCATAGGAATTAAAAACGATATTTTAATTACCATCTTCGTATGTCGATTACACTTTTCGTTATTTTTCTTTTAAGGTTGAGTTCTCAGGGGCCGATTTCGCAAAGTCTTGAAGTTTCCCTTTGTAAGCCGAAATTGCCGATTCATGTTTTGTCTGCACCTAACTCCGGACGCGTTCTGCGAATTACATTTCAGATCTTTCAAGAACAATTCCATCATATTTCTCAAGGTGGTGTAATATTTTCGACCAACACATGTTCGGGGCGCGTTTAGGTCTTTAGTCGATTTTACATCTTCGCCGACTCCGGACTTCCCAAATTCTATCTACGGGGGGTCGTAAATAAGTCAAGTGCTGCAGGGGCGGTTTTTGGCTTTCTCGATGGGTGTCCATTATGTGTGATTTTCGTTTCGCTGTTTTACCGTGGGGTGAAAACAGACCTATCAACAAATGTCTAATATAGAAACACACTGGATTTTATCCCTGGAAAGGCAATTTATTGTAAAATTGCCGATCGCCTCTGGCGGATTAATATCGAGCCCAGTTCCTGTCACTCTGGTAGTACCGTCGGTGCGACGAACGCATCGAAGTTTTGGCCCTTGATGTTGACTTCATTCCATCCAGTCTTCAGGGGTGTGCCTACAGATTTTCCCGCATTTGGTGAACGAATTTGTGCCTATCTCTCTACCCCATGCATCAGAAGCTAAGGTAAAGAACTAGTTTTTTGTGTTTTGTGAAAACAAACCTTTCACGCGCTTACTTGCAAAATTCAACGTTATTGAACCTTTTTTTTTAAACAAGAAGCGACCTTCAGTCACCGATTGTCTTTGTTTGTACTACTTATTGTAAAGAGTAATTTCTTTTATGTTGTATTATGCTTGTAAACTCGACGCCTCTGGCCACGTAGTTGTTTGAAGAAGGTAAATATCGTGCGCCAGCAGCGGCGGGTTTGTTTCATGGACGTTCAAACCAACAGTTTGTATTATTAAACTACGAGATCATCATTTGCTGTCCTTTTTTTTGTATTGTGTCATTTATAATAGTTTGATTATATGTGTTTTAAAATTCACTGCCTCTTTTATTATTCTGTATGTTGCATTGTATGAGTGCATGTATTTTGCAAGCTTTATAAATAGAAGGGAGGCACAATAAAGGTGAGTCCGATTCCCGTAAGCTGCTGGCTTCTCGGCCTTCCACGAGGACCTACTATCAGCTGTACTTGGAAGGTGGCGCCCACTAATTTTGAACCACTCTGTACACAACTAGGAAGATTTCCTCACGTAAGCGATTTCCGTGAGCTGCCCCTACTCCTATGAGCTAAGCTTCAGGCCTTTTTCCACCTATCCGGTTAGGGGTCGACGAAAAAGCTCGTTTGGCCCGTAACACAACACCTTCAGCACACATGCAGCCCCATATCATGGCAGAGGTTGAATGTTTAATTGTTGGCAGAACACACTGTCGTGAAAATGCATGATTGTTAATGTTAGAGATAGATTCATCACTAAATAATACCTTCTGCCATTGTTCTGGGGTCCAATGGCAATGATCCTTTGCCCATCTCAAACGATGGAGCCTTTGTTTTTCTTATAGGAGATTTAAGAAGCTCCCGTTTTACAGTACAAGTGCATACACTCATATCTGTAGCTCCGGACCATATTTTGGTTAAATTTGTTGAATTAAGACTTCTGTCTGCCAGGCCCGGATGTTTTTTTGGACGGCGACTACTAGGTTCATCTTCAGTTTTTCCCGTCTCAGATTATTTTTTGATCACTCTAATAACTTTGGAGTAATTGGACTGTACTTTCATAGCTATTTCACGACTGGAAGCGCCTTGTTTGTAATGAAACATTATTTCATTTTTCATCCGATAATTTGAATGGTTCCTTTTCGGATGGAATTTTGCCACTGTTAAGGACATGCAAAATGCCACATCCATAGTACCTGCAAGTGTGTATATATATATATATATATATATATATATATATATCAAGATATCCAAAAAAAGCTGATCCCCAGCGGGCTGTGGAATGAAAAGTCACGTCTTTTCTAGACTAAAGGAATGTTTATAATGTCAATTTCAGGTTAGGTTGTGTTAGCATAACATTTTCGGTATGTAATAATTTCATTGGGATACCTCTCCCGGAATTCCACAGAACAAGGAGGAATCTAATAGGTCCATTCTCCGTCAAATTGAAAGCCGTAAGATTCAATAATGAATGCTCTTTGAAATGTATTAAAAAACACTTTAACAATCTGTCAGATTCGTATCAAAAACAAAGATAACTAGTTTATCTGACATTCTGACATCATAAACATTCCTTTAGTCTAGTAAAGACTTGATTTTTCATTCCACAGTCCGCTGAGGATCAGCTTTTTTTGGATCTCTTGATATAGGTATATATGCTGTGGTTGGTTTCCAGGAATTATTCCGCGTAGCAACTTCTTGGTCCTGGGACGGACTGGGGTGGTTGTCTTGACGACGTAATACGACTGTCGTATTACAAGAAGCACCACCAGAAAGTTATCCGACAAGACCTGAAGATGACAAATGTGACTTTGCCGAAACGTCGTCAACAACCACCCCGGTCCGTCCCAGGACTAAGAAGTTCCTACGCGGAAGAATTCCTGGAAACCAATCACAGCATTCAACACCCGCGGAATCCTCGAAACCAACTTACCGTAATTGTTTTCTATAGAGTTCTAAGTACCTAATTAAGAGATAAGTTGTTGCCGCGTATTCATTGAAATCAAATATTTTAATGTATTTTTGGAAACTATGCCAGAAATGTAGCTAAACTTCAAGAAATAATTATTTTCTTGGGTGATGTAGAACTTTTTCACACCAATGTACTTGCCTCATGTCCTGATAAATCTTAATAATAGGTGTAAACTTACGATAAATACACTATACAATTACAGTTGACATTTTTGATGAGACCGTTAGAGGCTGTGTATTTGCTAACCACTTTTCTGGGTAAATGTGAAAATATTGTCCATCATACTATTTTAACTTTGTTGTGTATAGTTTATCATTTCTTAATTTAAATATATACTAACGCTACATTATTTTAATATATTATGTACAGTTCAACCCATATGAGACTGTGGAAAGTAGAAGCAGTTAAGTGTTTTGCTAGTTAGGATTGTATTTAGGAAAAGTATTTATTCAACTTGTTTGAACCTTTAACAATTTTTAAATGTGTATGAAAAACTGCAGGATTAATTTGTGATACGTTTTAGAAAACTGTTGTTTTTACATCGAGCTTTACATAATCGTAATAAAGTGCTTCACAGAAAGTAAGAAACTCTTGGCTGAATGTTATCTAAATCGCCAATAAATTGACTAATCAATACATAAAGATAACGTTTCAAGTTGTATTCTACTGCCTATCTTCTCGCAATTTTTCTTAAGCTATCTGTGACAACAATTCTAAGGCAAATACATATCTAATTTATGTACCCTATTAATTGATAAGCATCGAAACACACAAAGAGACACCAGAAAAGTTTAACAAAAACCAACATGCGCTCTACGCATTCCATCAAAGAAGCCGCTTTGTCTGCATTTTTGTTCGCATTAGACATGAGAAATGCCAGGAAGAGAATGGTTGAAGATATATTTCTGTTGTTAGACACAGCTTATTCTTAGTGCGACACCTTCATGAACTCCGATACACCAGACAATGATGGTAAACACCTGCGGATCAAAAATTTTATGAGACGCACACCCACAGAGCGTGCGTGGGGATTATCTTCATGAAATATTTATTAACCTTTATTACAATATTGTGTACAATATGTAGAAATAAGCATAAGAATATTATCGCCGTGTTAATGTAAAAACTTGTATTGTGTGGAATTTATTTGCAATTCTGAATCCACAGATATTGTTGCTGCACCGTTAACGCGATAGCATTTTATCAATTTCATCCAATCAATTTGTATTCTGCACGATCTTTTAAGCTCTTAATTATCCCATTGTGCTAGAACAGTAAATATGATCGTTATTGCAATATTTTACTGCATTCGCAGAAAAACTAGTTGAGTGCAATCATGCAACTCTCAACCTGTATGTTTTTGCTTCTGGAAGCTACTTAAACGGTCATCCTTGTAGTTAAAAATTTAAAAATAGACGTTAATACTTCAACACTTCCATTAAAACCGAGCATTAAAAGAAAACGTACAAATGGCCAACTGTGCTGGTTGCCAAGACGAGTTTATCATTGTTTCTACATGAACCCTGGAGGGATTCAATTAGCCCATAGCAAGTACGCTTACCTACAACACGCTTATTCATTAGCCTGAATGCGATCAATGACACATGCTTTTTACGCTGTCTTTCATATCTAATTAACGCTAGTGTGGTCTGTCTAATAAATCAAACAGATCGCGAAGTGCGCCATGACGGTTGCAATTTTTGCACAATGGCAAGGGTCAATGGAATTTCTTCGGGCAAACTTTCGCTTTCCCTTACATAAAGCTGCCTTTTAATAACCATTTATGGCGATTCGGTCGATTCGGTGCAATTAGCTTTAGAAAATGAAGGAAGTTCTTAGCGTTTATTAATTATGATTTCAATTACCATAAATGAAATTAAATTTTACAGCATAATTTTTGTTGTCGGACTGGTAGGTAAAAAACGATCTTTATTACAAATTGGAACTATTAAGTTTCGCCGACCGACGAGAACATTAATGTTATTTAGAACCAACTTAGGAAACACATTGTAAATTTTTGTTAAAATATTGTAAAATGCATTAATTAAAACCTGTTTTTAATAGATTTCGTGTTTTATGTTTAACGTCGACTGGTTGTTGCTTTTGTATTTATGCTGTATAAAATTCTAATGAATCAAAGTTTCCGCTAACCTATGCTTTTAAAAAATTAAAATGAACAGCTAATTAAAATATGTAACGCGCAGTTCTCACGCGATAAGGTGGAAATCATAATTTAAATTATGAAAAATTTACCAACGCTAATGCTAATTTAAAAGCAGGCGTTGAAGAGCGTCGGCCAAGGCTTTACATGCTGTTTAAACATTGGTAAAGTCTGGAACAGCAATCCTCAAACTATGGTCGCGAAACCCTTGTCAGTGAATCGTGAAATATTGAAATCTTTTGATCTGTTTGTGAAAAAATAGATGTGAGATTTTATCAAGAAAATTCATTTTAGTTAACAAAAACCTCAGAAGGTTGATTTTTTAAAATTTTGATATATGAGTCGTGACATGCATGTATGTAGCATGTAACAAAACATCATAAATTGAAGGATACATATTAGTAATGCTGCTATTGTTAACTAATTTGGGGCTTCAAACTGTCCACAACTAAACTAAAACAACTGCACGAAGCCCCAAACGAGAGAAGTAACCCACCTACTGGCCCACAGATCAAACAAAATACGAGGCGTGATTGATTGCTGTATTTCCATAAAAGTACCAACAGATTTTATTAATACCTAAGAATACTTTGATCTGTGCTATTATCACTTTCCAGTAATACTAACATTATTATTATTATCATGATCCTCATTTGTACCGCTAGCGCAGTGTCGAGGCGATGTGGGGCAAGGCTAAGCTAGTTTGTGCTATGCACAACAGGGCCCGACTCTGCGGGTTACCGTGTTGGTAGGAAACCGATTACTAACATTAACCTTCATAATAGCAACTGTGTTATTCTCCCAGAATCTGTCGACAGTGAGTATAGTGACTCTGAACCAGAAGATATCGAGATGGTATATGATGTTACTAATGGAGAAACCGATGAAAACCTGAATAATTCGATAGCCAATACTCCATCAGAGACAACTGAGGGTCAAACCGAAAAAAATCTACTTTTCTATATAGCAAAGAATAAAATGAAATGGAACAAGCACCCCATCAAGAAAAGCTGCAGATATGCTAGCAACGTCATAAAACGAAACTCCGGTCTTACTGATAAAGTTTACAACGATGGAGGAATTGTTTTTATTTATCACCGATGATATGGTAAATACCATTGTCATAGAAACCAACCGTAAGGCAGAAGAGGCAATTAGAATTTGGAACACCGAGAATCCGACAAAATCTCGAACATGGAAAAATACTGATCCGATTGAAATGCGGGCATATATTTGTTTACCTGTAATTTTTGGCGCCATAAAGACCACCCATGAACCGGTGTGTTTTTTGTGGTGTACTGATAAATCTTTTCTTCGACCAATTGCTCCTGCTATCATGTCTCGAACCAGGTTTCAACTTTTGGCAGGATATATGAGATTTGATAATTTCGAGACTCGAGAAGAAAGAAAAGTTAACGACAAATTAGCCCGTGATTTATTTGATATGTTCATAGAGCAATGCCCTTTATTAGCGTGCTTCACATCTGACACTAGACGAACAGTTAGTGCCATTCCGAGGACGTTGTTCGTTCAGAGTCTATATGAGAAGCAACCGGTTTAGCGGACTCCTCAAATGCATTCACCATAAACAGGCAACTTTATTTAGGAAAAGTTGGAAATGTGGCCGAGAAAAATCAGGGCGAACGTGTTGTTCTTGATTTAGTTTCATGTGTAAAGGGTGGCCGTGGCATTACGTGTGACAACTTTTTACGAGCCTTTCATTGGCTGAGAAGCTATTACAACAGAACTTGTCTCTCTCTGTGGGATGGTTCATAAAAATAAAGCTTTTCTTCCAAAGGAACTTTTACCCTTCCGAAATAAGTCTGAAAATCTAGCATGTTTGCTTTCACCGAAAAATATGCCTTGGTCTCATATATACCAAAGACAAATAAAGCGGTAGTTCTCTTATCCAAGCAACATGTTGATGACGCAGTTGCTGGAAAGGATGATAGTTATAAGTCAGATATTGTACTGCATTAAAACAATACCAAGGGTGCAGTTGATACCACCGATAAGATGGCAAAACAGTATACTGTCATTAGCAGCTCTAATCGTTGGCCAATGGTTCTTCGGTCATATCTTGGACATCGCAGCCATAAATGCTTTCATTCTATGGTACATAAAGAGAAAGGAGGAAGAAAAAATCCGTTACTTGGAAAACGGAGAAGGTTTCTGCTTTTTCTGGGTAAAAGTTTAGTGAAAGAACGTGTGTCAAGAAGATATAAGTTGGGAACAAAATTGCCCAGGAATATTAAAGCTAACATATTGGACGTTTTTCCGAAACTTTCAAAGCAAGCGTTAGAGATCCCCTGAATAATGCCCCTGGAAGATGTTGTATCTGCACTACAGGAAAGGATAGAAAGCGTAATAGATGTGTACAATGTAATCGTTCTGTTTGCTTAGAACACTGTACAAACCAGTTTTTGTGCAATAGTTGTCAATAAGTTGAAAAATGTGTGTATAATTTTTTTAAGAAAAACATCTTGAAAATGGGTCGTAACAAAAGTTAATTGCAATCTATATATTATAGTTGGTAACAGTCAATTATAAAATAATATTGAAGAGATCAATTTACAAGGAAAATAAAACGGGGTGGACACGTACCCCAATTGGTATTATATGAGTGTAATTTGACCCCGTATAAGGAAGGTTAAGCAAAAACTGGATCAACAAACATGTAACGCCACACTGACTAGCAACCTTACTGATTGGAAGCGTTTCAGAAAGAGCTCAAGATGAGAACTCAGCGTAAGTCTTCCTTTTGGTTAAAAAAAAATATTTGATTGAAATTTGAAGCAACACCTTATTGGTAGGCATCCAACCTAGCGTTGCTTTTAACTTTCCAGAAGCTTCACGTAATCATTAGATAAGTACCAGCACGTGTTATACTCTTATTAACACAAACATTTGTTGGCGTTTGATAACCGGTTATGTTACTTGTAGAATTTTGAAGATAGGAATTCAGTTAAAACGTAGACAGTCATTTCAAAAAATAATTACAAAACCATGGCATACCATTGAGTAGTGTAGTGCATGTTTAACAAACAGCTTTAATCATCACTCCATAAATCAGAAGCAAAGCAATAAACAACAATTACCTCAAAACAAGCTAAAAGTTAGTTGCTAAACGAAAAATAGCTCGGAAATACGGCATTAACCGGAACCCCAATATAGTATAAGCTAACAAACTAGGCAACTAGGAAGAGAAGGGGAAGAGACAAAAACAAATCGGTGAACAACTACCTGATAAACCTCTCAAACGATACAGATTCAAGGAGGGCGACAAAACTTGCACAAGAACTGCAAACGGATAGGCTAAAGACAAAAGACAACAAGCAGAAGGCAGATGTCGTCGCAAACCACCTTGAAAATATATTTGAACCGAACCAACAACCAGCACAAAACACTACTGTATGTAGAAAGTGGTAGAAAAAAGAATGAAATAAAATTAATTATTCCACGAGAAGTAACAAGTGAGATTAAAGAACACTGAATGCAATGAAAGCTCCAGAATGTAATCTAATCACAAGCAAGTACTGAAACACCAACTAAGAGCAGTATCAGATAATCAAATCAGCATTAAATAGGATGGATGTAGGAAAACTTAACAACAAGAGAACAAGAAAAAGTAAGATGCAGCCATATTAAATAGTTTGTAAAACTTTGTGTATTAGTGGAAGTAAAGGCTAATTTTGCAGCGCTGTTATAATCCCACAATAATAAATGCAGCATTTCGACTGATGTGTGTTCCGAGAGATCGGAAGGTGGTCGAGATAATAACGATTACAGAAAATCATCAAACCAAACAACGTTACGTCGTCCCATCTCCCATAGTAGCCAAAATGTATAAAATAGTATATTATGATACTAATGTGCAATGAACCTTTAATCGACTTCTGTATTCATATAGCGATAAAGAAAATAAAATTGATCATGGGAGTCAAATTGCAAAAACATCAAATCGACACACGTGCTTTGAAGGCTTCATTATACGCTAGTATCATAATGTATTATTTCAAAAGACTTAATCCGATACTAAAACGAAAAGAACTGGTTCCTACCCACCCGTTTGTATTAAGAAATCAATACTCAACTGTAGACCTAGTCCACAGGATAATACAAATTATCAGGAAATATTTTGAAGAAACAGCAGTCTGCTGAGAGACCTTTCTAGATGTTGCATAGGCTTTCAACAAAGTCTGGTAGTAAAAAATATAAAGACTTTAAAAAATCGCTCTTAACAATGTGCTGATCTGTGGAAGTCTTACCAACATATTATTTAGGATTAAGCTAGACGACAAATACTTTGACATAAATGAAATTAAAGCGGATCTACCACAAGCCAATACTCCACTTCTTTCATATCAGCGATATTCCAATAACCAATGACGCAACAAGAACTACTTTTGCAGACTGTACTGCAAGCGACAAATGAGGTAAACAGATCAATAAAACGATGAAAAA
>JABXWE010060375.1:0-11348 GCA_014611495.1 Limonius californicus
TTAGACAATAGTTTGATAAGTCATAGCCCTCACAATTCTAATTAACCAAAAGTGAGATGTTTTTCTCATTTTAATTAATAGTTAGAACACTCATATCTATATTGTTTTACTCTGCATGTCATTTTCATAGTCTTGTGAAGTTTTGTCTCCTAATGTATCTTGAAAACGAAATCTGTTTATTAATATGTATAAATAAATGATACATATGTTCCATTATTTGAAGAACGTATTTCAAGAGTGAAGCTGACTTATTTAAAGTCCTAAAGTTATCTGAATTATTTTCAAACCAAACTTGTGTCGGGAAAGGCGTGGTGCAATCTGCTTGCGGAATTTGGGAAGCACTCTGTATTACGGTTATCACAAAAGAGGATTGAAGATTCTAATTTTAAATATTCATATTTTGAGTCAAAGCTTTAATTGTAGAAATCTATTGAAATTAAATCAGTATTGCGTGGTTTTCTTTTTTTTTTCTTATTATTTATTTACTAATTTTTAGCTTCCTAGGTAACAGAGATTGGAAAAAATGGATCTGATTTAAGTCACAACCGGAGTTTCCGAACAGTAGAAGCAACGGAACCACGATAAATATGTAGCAAATGTCACATTATTGCAAAACAACGTTGTTCCGAAAAGGAGTATCAATAATTTTCTAATTTTATGCGCCATACAAAATTAAATAGGCAACAAAGCAGAAAAGCATGTATACGTTCGTAATTGTATGATGCTGTTCCAAGTTAATTTTGAATAATAAAAAACAATACCTTTGTCGAAGGGATTTGGAGAAAGAGTATTACTGGTAACATGAGTATTTCCGGGAAAAGACTATACGTGGTTGCTTTTGCTATGGGTATCTGCACAAATCCAAGAAGAGTGCCAATTTCCTAATAGCGACAACATTATACAGGGTGTCAATTTCAAAACGTACAGTGTGTTACGTGTGGAAGTAACATAGGCATATTGAACTTTTCCAGAAAACGTTTCTACAGCGTGGAGGGGTATCATCGTGAATCATAAGACAACATTGTCTATTCATCTCATTGAGCTCTAGGTACCCTAACATGAAATTTACCACTTTGTGGTACGTTATCGAAAAACTCTTACAAAATGCTATTTAATAGTAGCAAACGTTTTTTCTCCAACTCGTGTCAGAAAAATACAATGGTCCCAAAAATCTCCAGATTTCTATGGGACCACTTAAAATCTGTTGTATACAGAACTTAGTTCAGTCCATCGCACAACTGCGATAAGTAATATAAGTTCAGGAGTTCCCAGCTATTCCCTTACAAACCTTCCAAAATGTTCAGAGAGAATTTGAGAGTACATTTTGCTATGGCCTAAAGAATAATATAAAATAATAAAATAATTGGTTCGGAACCTTGAGTTTTATTCTTTAATTTTTCCGAAACGAGTCGGGAAAAAAATGTTGCTACAGATGAATATCATTTTGTAAGAATTTGCAATTGACATATCATAAAGTGGTTGATACTATTTGAAATTATTTTGTTGGGGTAGTTGATGCCTAAGAAATTGAATGGGAAAGGTTACCTTATGAATCATGACGATTCTCCCTCCATGTTGTAGAAACGGTTTCTAGAGAAGTTAAATACCTACTTTACTTTCAGAATTATAACACCTTGTACGTTTTCAAATTGACACCCTGTATTTTATGAGAAGTTATTAAAATTATAAGTGTGCTTTAAGACTCATTTTAACATACGTCTCCCAAACACTCGCAGAAAAACAGCGGAGATGAAAACGCTTAGAACGATCTTTGCAGACCGAGAACCACGTTAGAAATAGATCTGAGGCGCGACATCCAAGACATCGCAAAATTTTCGAGAATACGTTGAAAAACTTGGAACGAGCATGTAAATAGAATGCAGGATAACCGCATACCAAAAATAGTAAGGGATGGAGTTCCAGAAGGAAAACGAAGACCTGGCACGCTAGTGAAAATATGGGGCAGACACTGGGCGTCAACGTCAGAGAAAACTCACTCCATTAGACTATATTAAAGATAAACAGGAAAAAACCTGAAAAACGTAGGAAGAAGAGAAACAATTGTGTGATATGAGGTATTTACAAACTCTTGGGGTAAATGTAAAAATTTGACGACAATAGCGAAACATCTAGAATTTTTCCGGAAATTGAACTATATTGAATTTTCACTGAATCTAACATCAAATGGTCTAATTTACAAAATAAAGTAGTATTATTGGTCTATTTCACATTCACATAAATTACATTTAAAAACGATTTACTGACCGTGCTAATCAGTAATGTGCCAATGGAATAGAAAATTAGATTTTCGTGAAAACACCCTTTGGGCAACCATACCAGACTAACGAAGATACTATACAGCCCAACACGCTTAGTGGGATACAACGAGATCCCGTCTATAAGGATCGTTTACAGAATAAACGTTTGGATTTGTACTGTATTATCTGCGAGCAGCAATAGCTCACTTGGAAATAACGTATAAAAATTAATACATTCTTATCGTTTCCTGCCTATGTTATTATCGAAATATTTACCCCTAAGCAAATTTTACCTGGAACTATCTCTCCAGAACTATAATTGTGTCAGTTTCTGGAATTTTGTTTGGTTGTTCCGTCCCTCCATTTGCATACGTGTGTAATACCAAGCAACAAAAAGTTCTGCCAATTCACTTTAGATAATCATTAAATGTGTTTTCTGGAATTGGAAGTATCGGCAGGGATCTTGAATCGAATTCTACTGGTTATAAAATGTTTAAATTTATTATTGATTTTAAACAAAGTTTCGGGGATTTCACTTTTAAACCACAGAACAACTAACAGCCTTATTTAAAATGCAGTTAAAATATAAATAATCCCATATAGTCCTAACTAAAACAGTCCGCCCTGAATAACTTTGTAAGGCCAAATTTGAAAAATCAGCGAGACAGGTCTAAAATAGTTTGAAGGGGGATCTCTTACCATGTAAATCATTTACCCTACTTCATCCCTCTAGCCCCCACCTCCGCCACCCCCAAAATTTTAGATGACAAGAGGTATCAAGAGGAGTTTATTTGAGAGGTTTGTACAATGTGAACTTTTTGTTGATTCGTTTGTGAGAAATGGTGTTTTGAAGTTTCGGATGCACATAGAACAGAAGAACCTTTCAAATAAAGTATCACTCGACATCCCTTGTAATTTAAAATTGTGGGAGTGGTGGTGATAGGAGCTAGGGGACAAAGTAAAAGATGTCCCCCTTCAAACTATTGTAGACTTGTCTCGCTGATTTTTCAAATTTTACATTACAAGGTTATTCAGGGCGGACTGTTTTAGTTGGGGCACCCTGTACATGTACATACATCTCTATATTTGTTGTACTTTATGGTAAATTACATGTTGCGGTGTTTTCTAAGTGTGGACCTGTATTTTTGCTAATAACTATCATGGTATCCTGGATATTACATTTTCCAGACATAATAAGCAATTTTTTATCCCTTCCGAAAGTCTCGTTACAACCGAGTTGAACTGTATAGCATTGTGAGTTTTTATAAATAATGGAACGCCGCTTTAAAGTTATATCCACCAATTCTAGATTATTATTCTAATTTTACGAAAAGGAATTTATTTGTTATCTGAATTTGAATATGGAAGGCTGTATGGATATCGGAAAACTGTAATATGTGTTCATGGTTCAATGGTTAATTTTTAATAAACCTAGATCATTATGAACTTCGCAACCAAAAGGCATATATGATAAATTTCAGATGTTAAGTTAGGTTACTTCATGAACCTTTTGTGGCTTCTAAATACCATAAGTAACAATCAACATAGTAAAGGTCCTTTAATAGAAGTGACGTAAGATTCTATAATATATCTTTCCCAAATAGATATTTTTCTGAAAATTTCTTCGTAGCGCCCATCACCCTCACGCTTAAAATCATGAAAAGTTAGAAACGCAAATCCATAAAAGGGTATCAAGATTTTATACAAGATTTGTTCAAACTTTTTTACATGAGAAAACCATCGAGTTGTCAACGCTATTCTGTATCAAGATCCCCCGATCGTGGCTCCATACGTAGACAATCGCTCGTCAGAAACCCAAAGGACGTCGTAAAATTAACGTCAAATCTGTCAAAATCTATCATCGAGTCGAAATCGTAACACGAGTGCGGAGATTTGAACGGTAGATAAAGGCGGTAGCGGGAAGAACCGAGCGGTGAGGGTACTCGAGCACAAGAAACAAACTACTCCGCGCCACAGCCGCAGTCTTGACCGAGGTCTTAGTCTGCGTTGTTAAGTTGATGGCCGTCTTCGTCGGCGTGGCCCGCGATCTCGTGATTTACTAATTGTGATCCGTGATTACACCTGTTGGATTACCTACAAGTGCGCCAAGATCGCTAAATGTTAGTGAACTAATCGTTCGTGCGTGCCAGTGCTTCCTCCTAGGAGCTGCTTTGCCTCCAGTGAGTGGATGTGAGTGTGGTCTTTAAAGGGAGCAAGGGCTTGAAGCAACAGGTGCTTTAAACGCGACATGTGGTTTTCGGCTCACTTTCAAGGTTCTTCCTCAGGAAGGTGATACGCTTTTTTGATGGGAATTTTGTATTAGTATGTTCCAACTGTCTCGGTTTTGAAACCTTAAGGAGGTACAGAAGTACCTTAAAATTAACCAAAATAACCGTTTTCCATTGCCATGGTAGCTACATTTAATATGCGACCTCTCTATATTTTGTTTTTTTTAATTATTAGGCAACATATTCGACATTATAATAAGGTGAGAAAATGATAGGAAATTTGATAGGAAGTTATGATAACAAAAAACTGCGCAAGTAGTGGAAAATAGGCCTAAATCGATCAATTTTTAAGTTATATTTGAGCTTAAAATTTTTCGGCGTACCGCAAACTATCGTCCTTTAAGAACGTCCGTCAAGATGTAATCTAATTTTCTTAAAAATCAGAATAACTACAAGCCCCTGTAACCAACTGTAGTTGTTTACAAAACAAGCAGTGACGAAGTTATCACAACTTAGCTTATCTACTATTTTTCTAATAGAAAGACAACAATTATCTTCATTTTGGGAAAGCTAAAAAAGGAATATCATGGAAAACTAAAAAGACTGCAGCAGATTTTGGTTCCAGACCCATTTAAGATCTTCTTAAGGGAAAGAGACCAAGAATTAGCGTCATAGAGGAAGGATTTCTCAAGAATCATCTTATGTAACTTACGATTTTAATCTGGTCAGCTCGCGTTTGCTTCTTACACTTGCCGACTTCCGGATTAAGTTCGCCACTACGCTTCAAAGGATGTTTGAAATAAACGCCATGTTTCCTGTTAATCCCGCTGAGTATCAGAAAGATATCAAAACTACATGACGTTTGCGTGTTAAATATGAAAGCGGTTGGTGGTTTGAGAAGTTTTTGTGGAAGCAAACTACGATTTAAGATTTTCGTCCAAACTACGCTTTGGGATTGTTTAATTAGTTCCAGATAGTTAACCTTGGAGAGTATGAGCAATTATAGTTCTAACCAATACGGTTGGAGTTAGTTAATAACTTTAGTGGAAACTATTAAATTATGTGAACTGTAGTTTTACTAATCGACGGCTAAATATAGGTCCAAAAAATTCTGCAAGAATTACCATTATTATTATTGCCTAAATAAAGGAGGAAGAAAAAGAAGAAGAATATACTTCCATACACTTATATTAGTATACATATACAGAGAGTAGATAAATTTCGAAAAAATTTTAAACCACAACATAGTTAAATCAGACCAAAGGGCTTTACGTAATGTACGTTGCATTCTCATAGGTTTTTGTAAATAAATATTGTAGCGTTTTGAAAATAATTGTGTAGAAACGTAAAATTCATGTCTCAACATATTTATTATTATATTATTATTATATATATATATAATATATAGTTAGAAACTCCTTTATGGGGGAGGCCCTTGTCCAACAATATGACGTTCCAGGCTAATAGAAAAAATATATATAGCTAATGTCTTCTATAGCGTAACATTTTTAACATAATACCATTTACCATTAAAAACCAAAAAGATATAAAATTGTTTTTCTTCTTTTAACATATACAGTCTGTGTAGCCAATTTATTCAATGCACTGATAAATTTACTATAACTAATTATCACACTAAGAAGTCAATAAGGTTGTAAATTTGATCTTGTGACCTATTTAAGATTAAAAACCAAGAAGACATCAATTTCACCATTCAATATATTTAGTCAATAATTTATTGAATATGAGACGAACGATGATATATTATTTATATTCTCTGTATTTTCGTAACATCCTAGATATCTTACCGTTTTTCACAACATAGCTGATATATGGCAGAGTTAGTAGTTCAGTTAGTGTGATTTGTGAACTGTTAGGTAGTAAATAACGATCATGTTGATTTAGGTTTTGAATATATAAACTAACCAGCTTTTTCAACATTAGCTGTAAATCGAAAATTAACCATCTTTTATAACCAATATCAGGCTAAAGTAAGTAGTAGAGTAAGCCATGGTGGATTTTTGAATTATTTGTTTATGTTTAGAGTTATCTAATACCATCACTTTGGTTTGAATGCATTAATAATGTAACAGTTTTTTTAGCCGTAGCTAGTAATTGATCTAAACTATTATTTACTTAATATGCGACACGTGGTTAGTTTTAAGTGACAGTTGCATAACGTTATTGAAATAAGGGCACAGAGACTGAAGAGCAGTGGTCCTAATATAAATCCTTGTGGGACGCCATTGGTATCCGCTTGGTGGTCCTGCTTTTGAATTATTGGGAACTCCCGACTAATTTTTGAGGAGCAAAGTTATGTAATTGCGAAGACCAACATCATTAACTACAGTTAATTAGATTTTAGCATTCAAAATAACAAAAAATGCCTAAAATGCTAAGGATTTCAATTTATGATTATCACTAGGATGGTTAGGATGTTGGACAAGGTGGGGCAGTATCTAATATCAATTAGAATTTGATTTTATGATATTTAATTCTACTTTCTGGTTTGTATATATACAATTTTTGTGTTTGTACGAAATTGTTTATTGCCCTAAAATGCATAGTTTTTAGTAACTTCTACTTTTCATATCAATGGTGTACATGTGTTGTACTGTTTTTCAATTAACGAAGAACTCGTTCAATTTTCCTTTGCTATGCTAATTTTCAGATATTAAAAACCTAGAAATAAACCGAATGTTACCTTAACTAACAAAACTATGAAGTTTGGGACCAATTTCTGACCCCTGGAAGAGTTCACATATTAGTACTCCCATTTCCTATAAAACCGTCCAAATGATCATCGCATGTCAAACCATCTTAAAAACTTCTATGTTTTAAGTATTTTTCATTCTGCTAGCAATAAACATGTGCATCGTTTCCGGTTCAAACAGTTTCTTCTACCACTGCCATTCAATTGCCTGGTTGTGTATTTCTCCTTTCAAGTACATGTAAAACACTTTTAATTATCGTTTTCCTGGATTTCTCTCTTTCACTATTGTTTTGGGTGTTTTGGAGGAACGCAGTTATGTTAAAATTTTGCCTAATACTTGTAATTTCTGCGCGGGATGTATGTAATCGGTCAAACAACGAAACTTTAATGTCCAACCACTTGCACAAGTTTGTATTTTGAAAAGCGGCTATATTTTAGTAATGCTATGTATAAATATAAATCGGGTTATAACGATCTCCGTTGTCTTCCGATACCCAAGCTTCATTGGTCTCTATCTTTCCATAGATTTTCCCCCATACCTCTCACTTCCATCTCCATATCAATTCCTTCCCACCAACTTCTTCTAGGTCTTCCCCTTCTGCTTCTTCCTAGTGGTGTCTATTTCAGTATTTGCTTTGGTAACCGTTCCTCTGGCATGCGTTGCACATGTCCATACCATTTAAGTTTTCTCATTCTAATGTCGTCTACTATTGTATGCTTGACTCCTATGATCTCCCTAATTCTCTTGTTCCCGACTCTGTCTCTTCTAGATCTGCAGCTCTTCTCCAGAAGTCCATCTCTGTTACTAGAAGTGCTTTTTCCGTTTTGTTTTTTAGTAGCCTGACTTCAGAGCTGTAGGTTGCTGTTGTTTTAGTAATGTTGCCTACTAATAAAATTTGCTCATATTTCACCTGAATACGTTGGTGTAATCTTTGTTTCGTTTTGCGTTTTGCTTCTTTTGTAGCCCTTTGTCGCAACTGCTTATTTGTATCATCCTTTTCTTACATATATGTCATCTACAGAGTGGAGTTTACCATTCCTAACTGAAACGATTTATAGCTTTATTTTTGTCACAATTAAAACAATAATTTTATAGCCGTCTATGTTTCTCGTGCTAACTTAAACAATGGCTTAGAAAACAAACATAATTACCTAGAAATAATTAATTCATTAAAATTCTATTATGAAATTCAAAATTATATATTATCATTTATCCTTAGTAAGTAGTAAATTAACTTTCAATTTTATTTACAATTTTTGCCATAAATTATCGTACGAAGCATGCAAAAGTATTAATAGCTATTTTGAAACGTGTCCGATTCCCTGATATTTCTCGGAAAAGCATAAATTTCATCGAATGGCAGATACATACCTAGATACAATCACACATATTTCACAATTTAGTTGTCGACAAAGAACCGAGTAATTGGCATCTTGAATTGAAGTTTCCGTAAGTAAATAATTGCATCAACATTTCTGAATAACATCGAAATAGCAATCAATGAAAGTTGTCGCAGGAACTTTAGAAAATCGCTTAATTGTATTATCGGTAGAAAGTATTGAAGATTGACATTTCTTGAAAGAATGCTAAAGATAGATGCCCACTTGCATGAACATGTTATATTATTCAATAATCTTTGTAGTAACATTCCTTACACGATAGTATAACTTTCTCTACAACGTTTAAGAAATTTATGGTTTACTTGGAAAATATATGTGTACACTGTATTAAAAGGCTGAATAAGGCAAGAGAAATTAACAAAATGAAGTGTACGAATTAATTTTATATAAGAAGTAGCTAGAAGGGTTTTGTTATTGATTTTGGGTATCTGAATTTATTATTAATACAATATATTTAGTTGAGAACTTTCAAACCCCAAATGTATTAAATTTGGAGTGCATAGCTTCAACCAGAAAAATTTCGAGTAGAAATTATTTTTTAGGATTACGTATTACATCATATGGCATCGTACAATACACTACATAATAATTAAAAATAATTTAAATATTTCACAATTAATAAGTAGTAGTAACTTGGATGAATAAATAACTCTATTCCTGCAGGGCGGCCTATTCAATCGCTTTCAATAATTGAGTACCTGCATTCGAGTAAACAAGGGGTACTATTGAGGTTGTCTACTGCGTGACGCACACCACATCATCATCAAAGTATCGCGAATTTGTCACGCGACAACCAGGCCTAGCAGGCCAAAACCCTTCATGAGGTGTATAGCCTCACCACTACTATCATCACCATGAATATCGACACCCACAGTTATCAGAAAATCGAAATCATTAGTTATGAAAACTATATACTAGATATTTCTAAATTCTGTTGGGTTATTCCTTAATATGAAATGCAAATTAATAGACAAATGGGATTTATTGCTGTTTTAATTGTGAATTCCAGGTGCCTTTTTTTATAAAACCTACTCATCCTTTTGGAATTCTTCAATTCATAGTAACTCTCTTGACTCATCATCTCCGCCATTGGTGTAAAGAAACAGGTATAAAGACGATCAAAAGATTAATTGCTGTTAGCTAGGAATTCCACCATAATTTAAATCCGGTCTGAAATACAACCAAAAAGCGTCTAAGGAAACGTTAGAAGTCAATTACGATCCAAGGTTTCGTGTTGGCTTCTGTGTGGGATTAATTACGCTTCCCTTCTTTGTTCCTCTTGCCTTCCCGATGTTTTGCGTTGGTTACAGTTACACATCGGCATATTTAATAACAGTAATAATTGCGTATAAATTAAACGGGGTATTTATTAAATGCCCGACTGAAACACTACAGTTACAGTTTAGTGACATCAGAAACATTAAATCTAAAACTACCTACATCTGTGCACTTAAGATTTTATTAGCTCTTTTATTATTAGCTACGTTAGTTATGGTGGAATAATATATAGTGCAATATGAGGCTCGTACGATGGTAGATAAAAGCATTGAATCGCACATGTTCACCTTCTATTAAGATCGTCGTTTACGATACAATTGAAATTTGGATACAACCAAGCAAAATCGCATAACACAAACTGGACATTTCTTTATAGGCAACAGAGCACAAATAATAAAAGTACTTTAACGTTTACTAACATGTTGAAGCAAAACAAAGGATATTTTTGAAAATTCTAATAGTACTGTGGGTAATTAATTATCTTTACATAATTGATTCGATAGTAAAGTAAATCTCGTCTCATTGTTCTAATTTTTCAGAAGTTTTATGTGTTGTTGTCGTATGCATATCTTTAATGTTGCTGTGGCTAATATTGCATGCTTTTTTACGAATAACTTCTTCTCGTATAACACTTATATTATTGAGTATGTATTAAGTAGATTGGTTAATTCAGATTATGCCTATATTTGTTGCAATGTGTTAAAATATTACACTTAAGTAGAGTTTATACATCGGGAGTTTCATATGCAATTGATAAAATAATATTCTTTGGAACTTTGAATTAGGTAAATTTTTGTTTTGTAGGTTTTTAAAAACGACGTTGTGGAGATATTTAATATAATAAACGTATTCTACCTAAAGCTAGAAGACAAAAACGTCGAAGAGATGAGTAAATCTAATATCTTGGAAACATGTTATGAACTGGAAAAAATAATCATACATGCGAAACTAATAGAAGAATAGGTTTAGGATGGGCGGCTAAACAAAGAAATATATTAAAAAGGTAGTACCGAATATGCTTAACATGATGTCCTGCCAGTTATAACACATGGAGTAGAAACGCTGACCCTAACATAGAAAACTGTAAATAAGTTAAGAGTAGTCTCAAGGGCAATGGAGAGATCAATGGTCAGTGTAACAAGAAAAAATACGAAAGTAAACGTGTGTTTAAAACAAACAACAAAAGGCAAAGATATTGTTGAAAGAATTGCAACATGAAAATTGGGCTGGTCATCAGCTGCAGCACAAATGAATAGGTACAACTTATAAATTTCTATCCACTATGAAATGATAACACTTGCTAATGTAAAAAAAGAACGGTATGGTACGTGTAATGTGAACTCTTTTGAATATATCTACTTACGCTTCGAAATGCTACAATTCTTGATTTAGTTGAAATTTTGTTAGTTTTCATATATGAAGCAAAAACCCCAATGCAGTGATAGCTAGACCCCCTTAAGTTAGCCTGTA
>JABXWE010060378.1:0-13722 GCA_014611495.1 Limonius californicus
GAATCAGTGTAATTTACCAATACCTAATTCCTCGCGCTTTCTGCGGTACCATTCACGGTACATCCGAAAAAGGGGAATATTAGGTTTCCCAAAAATATCGAAAAAAAAAACGCTATAGTACCGATTTGGGAAATTTCGCCGTATGATGTAATATTGAAAAATTTGCCAAAAGCAAGCGGTTTCGATCGAAGCTAACTGTAAAAACTCCACCACTACACCCAGGGACTGATTCAAACTTTACACCTCCCTGATGGGCCAATTTTCCATGGAAAAAGGTAAATTTTGAAACCTTTTGTTAGGCACGCTTCAACTGCTCCATTAAGTTTATAGAAGGGAGGCCGCCTTAGACGCACGCCTGTGATTATGAAATCTTATGCAACTAGTTTTTAGTGTGTCTGTTAGATAATAGACATTTGAAGAGCTTGAGCGATATAAGAAAATACTGCATGTACAAAGCCTTCCTGCGGTACTTTCCTTTTTTCAGGTATTGTTAACCTACATTAATTTGTTTTAGGTTCACCTGTGCGTGACCTTGGTTAATCTTAAGAATGTTCGTTTCAAAGTGTTTTTTCTTAATGATGTTGATCTTTGTTCGTCACCAAATTATACTCATTTAACCATTTTGCGTATATTTTGTCGGCTTCTCTAATTTAATTAAATGCCTTGTTAAACTCAATTCTATTTTATTTTTATCTCTGTTAAAAGTAATGTGAAGATTCCTGTAAGGACAGCTGAGAATGATTGTTGCGCCCCTTTGTTTACGGGGTTAGTAAATTAACATTTCTATTAGGAACAATTCCGTTCAGAGTAACGTGGAGCTTGAGCGGTGCCGGATCTAGTGATATTCCCGTTGGCGCCCTCACTTATTAACAGATTTGAGCGTGGTGTATTTTACAAAATGAACCCCTCCTCCTCCTCTGAGCTACGCTAGGGCATGCCGTCGTTTATGTGTCCCAATTCCGTTTAAGCCCGTGACAATTGTCAAATAAAAGATCAACCACCCTATTATCTCCCTCTGATCATAATAATCTACATTACATTTTTTCTTCTATTGAAATATAGGATGTTTAACTTAAATTTTTAAAACTTGACTCTAATAAGAACTGTCGTTTCGAATTCTTCGTTTTCTTTTTGTTTTCCTCTTTATAACTCTCGGCATTTATTTCTATTGAAACAGTGTACATTTTTATGGCATTCATTTCTTCTACTTTCAATAACCAGCCAATAGATAACCTACTCCTTTTATCAAAGAATAGCTAAGCCAGTTGATTTCCTTACTAGCATTTTCAATTGGCATACTATTTTATCAAACTATAACCCAACACATCTACAGCGGGTACTCAATAAAGTGAATCAATATTGTAAAGGTAAGAGAGACCCGGGAGGAATTCTTTAATACAAAGTATTACAAGTAGGTACGAAAAACTTTTTGAAGGCAGGAAGATTGATTTCATTCAAAAATTCGATTTTCCAAATATTCCATAAATATATTAGCTAAAAGTGGTGAAATTGAATTTCTCATTAGTAAACCGTCTTTCTGGGAATAAATTTGAACAATAAAAATTAAATAATTTTGATTAATGCAAAGTTCAAATAATTGCATCAACTAATTTCGTTTTGTCAATTATGGTTCCAGTATGTTGATGATATACCTTAGCATGTTTTAATAGTTCATATGAATTTATTGGTGATTTTTAACGTATATTAACACTCTACACTCAAACATAAACTTTACATTAGAAACAGAACAAAACAGAAGTATTAATTATTTAGACTTAACTTAACTTAATACAAAATTAAAAGCAAACTGGAATACCCTATTTATAGAAAACCTACACAAACAGATATCACAATACCACATGATTTAGGTCACCATAAAACACATAAATTAGCAGCCTACAAGTCCTTGATACACAGAGCTCTAACAGTTCCCTAACAGATATTACACCAAAGAGACTTCGATGATTAAACGAATTGCACACAGTAATGGGTACAACGCAAAACTGATAGACACTAATCAAAATGAACGATTATAAATTAGCAATTAAAAAATATATTCAAGAATCTACTCTGAAAATGTTAAATATCTTTCAATTTCATCTTTCGGTAATACTCGTATATCGGAGAAAATTGCTAAAATTCTATTCAAAACGAATATATTTAAAGTAATGTGTGAAATAAAAACTACTTAGAACACCTTGTTCAAGGCAAATGATATAACTAACGATTTGTTAATATCAGGTATTTACAAATTAAACTGTTCAGAGTGTAATTCTGTATAATCTAGGTCAAAAAATTAGAAATGTTGATATCAGCTACAAAGAACACATAAGCCCATACAAATACAAACACCCAGAAAAACCTAACTAGGCTAAATACTTATTAGAACACAATCATTATTGACATCAAATAATATAATATCATTCTTACGCTTCTCTGATGATAAACGTAAATTGGATATACTCGAGGCCTTTCAAATTCACAAACACACTTTAACAAATACAGCTTTAATAAATGAGCAAATTGAGCTTATAAATTCCCCGGTATTGGAAATTCTGGAACAGAAGACCAGAGTCAAGTTTTAAAATTAAAGTTTTTAAATCAAAATCCAATGTACTGTTTCCCTAACTACAAACGTTAACAATATTAATAAATGCTTTTGAAAAGTTTTTAAAACACGTATAAAGCACACAATTAAGTAAAACCTGTTGAGATTGAGACTATTATTATTATTAAAATATAAATTCTCTATTTCATGACATTTTTATAATTGAAGCTATCGATGCGATCTTTTTAAAGTCTTGTGGTGACGAAATATTTCCTTCACAAAAGTGTTTAGATTAGATTAGATTAGATTTAGATTTGTATAATTTTACTTCATTGATTTGTATAAAAAGATACTATAGTTTTCCATTGCACATAAAATTACTTTGATAACATACATAATGCACGATCGATTATACAGTTTGATTTGCAAAAAAAGTAAAATTACATAGGTAAAATGCAAATATCACAACAAAAACACATTGGCATACATTTGTATCACTTGGTAGCATTGGTCGCACTTCATTCAATTATGGTTTATATCGGTACCTCTTCCTTATTCGTATGTAAAGACGTTACATACAAGTCAAATTTAATGCTTATGCAATAGTATTGTGTACTCTACATATATGCTCCAGTAAATCATGTACTGTTATATACTAAGCATCAGTAACATAAATACCACTCCATGTTAAGAAACATGATTCAAGTATAAATAATATCCATAAAAATATATTTATTTATAAGCAGATGCTTTTAACACCTATATTTCATATTTTATGTTAAAACTTTAGTTGGTGTATCTAATGGTTTATGAATACCATCTCATATTACTTATACTTATAATATGGAAGACCACAAAAAAGAATCTTTACTATAAAGTTATAAATAATAGACCAATATTTATAAAGGAAGAAATACGACTCTAAAGTGTGTTCACATAAACGTTAAAGACCAACTTTGTTAGGATTTGCTGAAAGGCCGTATTTATTTCTTAGAAGTGATTGAGGAGAAACACACGAACCTCTTGAGTGGCTTTGTAATATTCACAAAGGCGTTGGGTCCCACGTGGGCTCAACTTCCGCATACCATCCAAGCTTAAAATGGAGAAATTTAACAGGGATTTGGCTCTCCTTTTAAGTTTACGCTCAAGAGCACACCACCTGTTAAAGGAACTTCAAAGTGACCTTATATATGCAAGTTTAAAATGAAATTGTGGAGGTTGCGGCAAGAACTTAAAAATGTATTTCGCAAACGACGGGCAAGGGAAATCTTTTACGACTTACATTTACGCAACTCGTATTCTAAAAGAAAAACCAATACCTTTCATGCGATTAACTGTAATCTTTACAGAGCAGAATCAGTATTTTTAACTCTAGGTGGAAAACACTGAAATATATCAAGATAACTTTATGGTAGCGCAAAAATAGAGGAACTACTGGCAAGTACCTGCGTGTAAAGTGTAGACGTTTGTCCAGTTTAAAGTGCCCTAAAGTTACCTAACTAAAATAAGCGTTTCCTTATTATTGCAGCTACATTAATATACGGCCTTCCTACAAACTGTTTTTTTAATTAGTAGACAACGTACCCTATATTATGATAAAGTTAAAACACAATTGTAAAATTAATAAGAACATATCTAAAAATAGGGTAGTGAAAAACTAGGCTTAAATCAATCTACGTTTATGATACATGATTTGTCCGCGAACCCGTTGGTTCTCAGTGCTTACATCCCGCGAGTACGTTATCTATTTTTATTTGTTAAATTAAGTGTGTTGCTTGTTTCAGTTGAATTACAGGGTTTGCTTTGAATAAGGATGCCGAGTATGTAATTAAAGTTAACATAGTGTTCATGCTAAAGCAGGATATATTTACTTTGGAAGACTACTTTCGATCCTACAAACGTGACTAAAATGGTATACGGCAGTACTCCTACCGCTCTTGCTTCAATCAGTTCGAAGAGCAATTCCTAACGAAGCAGTTCAGTATGAAATTTTTTGACGGTAACACGAAACAGGCTGCGTTTAGAAAGGACAGTTTAAGAGTAAGGCATCTGTACTCATGGAAGACACTGCACCAGTTATTCAATAACACACGAACAAATCGTTGTTATCGTTTGTCGCGCCAAGCAGGCGATGAGTGTAATGTTTTGTAACTAAATTACTGTACATCTATATTTCAGATCTTTCATATAGGTCGTGTCAAAAGGCTTGCAACAAGTACTGCATACGTATCCACAAAAATTGTTAGTCACTCAAGTAATTGTTGCTAGCAGATTCTGAAAGGCGTCGAAAATACTGTATATGGTTTAATGAAAACATCAACAGTAATGACATTTTAGATGTGACAGTTTTAGCAACGAACCATAGTTCCAATTTAGTGATTACGTAAACTCCCAAAACTATTTTACGTCGTCAACTGAAAATCCTCATACATAGCAGGAGACCTCATTACATCCCCTTAAATTTAGGATTGGGATTACGATATCGAGAATAATTGGGTTAACAATTACCAGCAACTGTATTTAATGCCACAATAATGAACTTCAGCTTAAGTTTATTGAGCAAGATGGTGCAACAGCTGACAGCAAGCGCATAGTTGAATTTTTTATAAGAGGAAATAAGCAGAAATCGCTAATCATCACAATTGCCTGACTTAATACCTTACGGCTACTTTGTCTAGGCGCCTTAAAAATATTGTATGTGTAAATCGCTTAGACAGGAGGCCGTAGTGAATGCGGTGAATGAAATCACATCCAGACATCTGCTAGTCATTTTTGACAGTACGCAGAGCAGAATAAACATTTATTTAGACAATTATGTACCAAGGGCGTATCCAGGGGGGAGGGCAGCTGTCCCCTTACAAGGCGAAAGATGGTCAGAGAAGTACAAGAGCACACGTGTTTTTAAGGATCACTTCGTCTATATTGTTGAAGCATTAGAGCCATTAGCTGAAGAGGGTAATGCCTAATGCAGCAACAAGAAAAAATGCATATCAAATGCATGCAGCAGCCTGCAGATCTTCATTTGTTATGTCAGTGGCATTAATTGCGAAGTATTCCTTTATACTGGAAAACGTAGCAGATACACTTCAGTTGAAGGCACTTACATAGTTAACCAACACATTCAAACTATTCTCGTCATGCTAAGAGAGCATGAGGAAGATGCAGAGAACGTCACAGATGAAAGAAGCAGGCGACATTACAAGGCATTGGAATGTTGATATTACCGCCACTCACGTTTCTGACCGACAATTACATAGAAGCAACCCTCCAGCCGGAAATCCATCCGAATTTTAAAGAAGGTCTCCTATAATTCCTTATTTGGATTACATTATATCATCTTTAGAAGTCAGATTTTCTGCAGACAAATCGCCTGCATTTTCATTGACACATTTCCATTCGAGTAACATGTTTCATTGGAGGTATGGAATAAAAGTACTTCATCTTGTGCAGCTTTTTACAATTTGGAAGGCATCGAAGGAGAAAGGGAATTGTGGTTCAAAATGTGGAATGAGGTAAAACAAGCGCCAGATATCATTGAGGTTTTAAGAAAGATCGAATTGTTTTTTCCAACTATTAGGAAGCGGCTACTGATTTTGCTGTCACAGCCCTGCACAACAAACACTATAGAGCGTTCATTCAGCACCCTCTGCCGAATTAAAACATGGCTTAGAAGCACTATTCGTGCAAATAGATTAAATGGGTTAGTCATGCTAGGCATTCATCGCCAATGGGTTTTCCCAAACAGGAACAATTAAGTGGTAGCTGTAGTTAGAAAATTTGCAACTAATCCTCACAAACTACTGTTCAAAAATTAATTTTTTTAATAAATAGTGTTTTTCTTTTGTAATTGTGTATTATTTAATGCCCTTCCCCCCGTGGACCTCCTCCCCAATGAAAGAAGTTGGATTCAGAAAGCTGCACCCCCTCTTTCGTTTTGAACTGGATACACCCTTGTATTGTAGGCAACAATCTTACAAAATGTTAGTTTATACATTTAAACTGTATTATTAGAATTAACAATTACTTTAGCAAAAATCTGATGAAAAACGTATTTTTTTATTTTTATAAACTATAATTGGATTGTCTTACTATAAACATGTTAACTTTTGTAATATAAAAATGTAGATACCACATAAACCGTAATTTACTATAAGAAATGTAAAAAAATTATAATTAACAAGTACGCCACTAATGTTTTAATTTCGCCCGCTATTTGATTTATCATTGTACGACACTCGAATTAGTTAAGGTAACTTAGCTAGTAAGGGGGCAAGAAAAAGTCAGTACACAGTGGCACCTTCAATCATTTTTAATCGCACTGTATAAAAACATAATCATCATTACCTTGTTTTGGGCAAGATATAGAACGGTTTCAGATCCCGTAAACTATATCTTAACTTTATATATTAATAATAATAATAGGCAATTTCAATAAGTACTTATTGTTATTTTAGCTTTATAAAACATTATCAAAAGCATTTAATGTAGTAAACATTTGTAGTAGCTAGGGTAACAGCACACTGGATCTTACAATTCCTTATTTTGGTGATATATCGGAGAAAATTGTTAAAATTATAATCAAATCAAGTACATTTAAAGTAAGTTATAAAACAACAAAAAACACTTGCAACACCTTATTCAGCGCAAAAGACAGAATTACCGACATTTTAAAATCAAGTATTTACAAATTAAGCTGTTCACATTGTAATTATGTATACATAGGTCAAACAATTAGCAATTTTGACACCAGATACAAAGAACACATACGCTCATACAAATATAAACACCCAGAAAAATCTATCTACGCTAAACACTTATTAGAACACATTGACATCAAATAATATAATAACATTTTTACACTTCTGTGATGATAAACGTAAATAGGATATACTCGAGGCCTTTCAAATTCACAAACACACTTTAGCAAACACACCTTTAATGAATGAGCAAATTGAGCTCATAAATTCCCCGCTATTGGAAGTTTTGGAATAGAAGACCTGAGCCAAGCCCTAAACCAAGATCCAGTGTGTTGTTACCCTAGCTACTACAAATGTTTACTACATTAAATGCTTTTGATAATGACATATTGTATGTCTGTAATACTTGCTGAAATTGCCTATTATTATTATTAAAATGTAAAGTATGAATTTCAACGAAGTAAGGCAGCAAACAATTAACAAATTATATCTTACCTGTATAAAATCTAAACTTCTCGTTTTCCGTAATAATGTAGGTGATCGCTGCTTAGGCAATAATACATAGTAATAGTCAGATGTGTCATAAATTCTACAGATTTCTACCTTTATGCGAAAAATTTTTGCAAATACGTTTTACCAAAGGAGCAAATAATTCTGTCGCCCCAGTAGCTGTATGAAATACGCTCAAGAAAATTTCACTCCAGAAAAGTGTGCCCTACATTTATAATTCTTGCGAGCGCATTCCTGCTTTCAAAAGATTAAAACCAACTGACCTTTGAACACATTCAGGCGACATATACTTTAATGATGTTGGGGAGTGAAATGCAAAATAGCTAGCGCCGAATGTGTTGCTTAAACGCTGTCCTACCCTTATCAAGGTTGTTACAGCTGCTGAAATTGATGTCGTTAAGCATCCCGCCCGAATACTAAAACCGTCTTAGAGTTTTGCATTCACAATTAAACGCGTTAACTTCCTTTAGATATCCTATGCTCCATTTCATTCTGTTTTCCAAATTATACAAATATATACTTTGGAAAAACGGCTCGAGCTTACATTTGATTTAAATTTTATAATATAGACAAAATCATCTACTAGTCATACGTACTAATTAGAAACAAATTATCAAATATGTTATTATTGCGATGTTTCATCTGGCGCCAGCAGGTTCGAAGTCAAAGCTGCTTCAATTATGACATGTTCTGTCAATTTGTTGGAAACAAGTTAACAGTAATTTACAGCAGATGATAAATATTAAGACCAAAGTGTGTGCAGTTGGTAATTCTCACACTAAAAGTAAGGAAACGTTAGGACTCTGGGTGTAAAACTGCAAACGGCTGTTTCGAGTGACCACCTTTAATTACACGGTTTGTTGAAATGAATTGGGGTTAGTTGATCTGGGAAACATTGAAATAGGAGTAATCGTATATAACTTCCTTGTACAAACCTACATAGCGTTCGAATATATCATAGGCTAAACAAGTAAATATACGTTTGAAGCTAATTAAAGACACGTGTATAAAAAATGAATCACATCACCACTGATCCACTGATTTAGAGATTTAAGATTTTACGTCATACTGATATTTGCAAATGATTCCCAATAGAACTGGAAAACCCAATAAAACAGATAGACACGTTACTGATAAATATTAAAGAGAATTCGGCACTAATTGAATATGAGGCAATCACGTAGATTCAAAAATTACATAATCTGAAGCAGAAAATGTAAAAAAATATAAAACTCTATATTTAAAGCAAATATGGTAACTTATCAACCAATTGTACGAACAGTTTTGTCAACTACAGCTGTACCAAATCACCTGCAAAGAAATGGTGATAGACGTTACTCAGCCTCTTATCTCATATATTAAATGCAACACAATTACTTTTCAGACTTCCATCCAACACCAAAAATCTTTTTCTAAAAATAAACTTCTGTTCGCCAAATACAGTACACTGGTAGAGAAACAGGTATCACAAAACTTTTTGGATAAGTTTCATAGCAATTTTCCGACAGGGAAATTACAACTAATTCAGGAAGTAGTGAAACAGAACACCTGTTGTTTCACAAGATAATTCCTAAGCATGGTTTGAGCTGAATTACTCCTGAAGACTTTCCACATTCAGATATATCGTAAAAAGTAAATAAGTCATAAATATAGAATCCAACTTGCCTGATGAACTCGCTCATGACTTGTGATACGGCTTTAAAACCGAATCTAATTGTATAATAATAGCAATCAGTAATTAAATAAAAATTCTGAAAATCTTTATTTAAAAAATACTAAACGCTTATGTTTAGTTTTTTCTAAAAAATAATTTCTAAAGTAGTGCATATGTTATTTGCAACTTCCTTGTTCGCCTTAGTGCATGTACAAACAATTTACTAATTAAATTATTCTTTAAGTAGGTTTCATACGAATAGTATTTATGAAGGAAATTGTTTATAATAATAGAAGTATAGCGTTATGGATTTACGGAGCACGTTTAGTTAAAGAGGCATTATTAATACATCACACAATCAAGAATGTTCTATAGAATTTGTAATAAATAAAATATTACGAAATAATTATTAATTTGCAAAAACGAGCAGAATAGTTCTTCTGTCCTTCCACATACAGTCAATGTTTTTTGCAACAATATAATAAATTGTGTAAAAAATTTAAAGTACCCAAATAATTGCACATTATGAAAAAGTAGGACAATGAAATACACACCTACATTTTAAAAACTATATTGTTTTGAAAACATTGCCATACTTTGGCTTTGAGATGAAAATGTTATGCGCCTCGTTTACATGTTCGTCATGCCGGATTTCCACGGGTAGTAGATGGCCGCTAACGTAAAGAAAATGCGTTGAAGTAAGGTGGTGGCGAAATTTTTTATACAAGGAGAAGATTAACTAAACGTGGACAAAATCGTAACGTACTTGAAGCAAATGTTTATAAACGAATATTAATATTAAATTAATAAAAAAAACTTCGATTTGCAGGTACAATTTTTGTTATGGCTTAATATTTTTATGTTCTTCTTCTTCTTCTCCTCTGTATAGGCCAATGACCTGTTAATTACATACCATGGAGTAGGCTAACCCTGTTTTGCACATATGCCGAGCAGGAGTCTAACCTAACCCTTCGAACAGAGAAGAAAGGAATATTTTTATAATGTTCTAAATTTCACACTCAATGCAAATAAATTGAACATCACACACAGCCGCAGACGGATCTTTTCTTCATACAAAGCTATTTCTTTTACGGTCTAGACTCTAGAGTAGAATTTTTTGCCTCGTGACCCAACATATTTGTTTGTAATGGTATTGCGACCCAAATAATGTCTATAATAAAAGATGTTCAAAATATATTAGACTAGAGTCACTGTATATTGCTGTGTTACATCATGCTCTAATTGAGATATCTTAACCTATTGCTAATTATAATAAAACTGTTTCAAGCTACTCTGTATCTCGAATACGTGGTAAATGTTTGTTTCCGATCTTAGAATTTGGTCCTTCGTATCTGTACAATTTGACTTCCAGGTACCAAAACAGGTTGTTTTGTTGATTTTTATCTTTAAAAAAGCATAGAAGATACTTTTCTACCTTATGTGTGCATTCTTGAGCTGTAATTTCACAAAAAATTAGTAAAAACATAATGGTTTTGATAGCTTGACATAATAATGTAAATTTGTGAATTTAATGCTTTTTCTTAGAGAAAAGTATGTTTGTAATAATGTTCTTATATTTGTAAGGAACGTTTGTGTTAATTTTGATTAAGTTTGAAAATGTTTATAATAATTTGTTGAAAATTTAATTGTCAACTTTCTTATGCTCTATTGGAAATATGTCCTGTGACATATCAATGTCTGAGGAATGTTCTAGGAACATTTTGGTGTTTTCCTTTTTTTGTGTAATTTTAATTATAAGAAAGTTATTGAAGTTTATAGATTTTTGTAATTATAGTATTTAATTTAGAGCTGCGATTTCATTGGTGGAAGCCTTCGAGGTTTTCAAAAAAAACTGAAAGATTGGTTCCGTATCAAGCCAACGGGAAAAGATTTATGAACGTTTTCTTTGTTTTTAAACAGGTGAGTTGCATTTTATCCTTCAACGAGGAAGGACGTCCTTCCTGCAGCTCGCAAATTATTATAATTTTTGTTCAAGTTTGTGTATTTAAGTAAATAAATGTTTTTTCCCCTTTTATCTACGATATAAAGTCCCTCTATGAATGTGAAATATTGAAATTTATCAGGAAAATTACGAATCGGACGCTGATTGGCTGCCGTCCTTGAATTTGCGCCTGGCTGTTCGTCGGTGGCAAAATGGCTGCCACAGCTGCTCTAATTAAAGTGACAGAAAAATACACGATTATTTATTATTGTGAATTCTCGAATGGGCAAGTTTTCTGGTAAATAATTCAGGTTGGTGATTGTGAATAAAGATTCTCACAGTGTAGGTCGACTTTACGGAAAAAATAACTGAATTTTATAACTAAAATCTCCAGTGATCGCTTCGAGTCGAGTTTCTCTGAGTTCCTTCAACCTTGGCAGTTTGACATAAACAATCGGTAGGTATTACTCTAAGTTTTACGTTAAATAATGATTTCAAACAGGAATTAATTTATACTAGCTTTCCTGGAATTGCAAAATTCAAACTACGCGTTTGTCACAGTGTATTTGGTTCGAATTTTGTTTAACCTGGCTTCGCTTTCTAATAAATCTTAATCGAACGGGACTCTGAATTTAACAGTGGGAAATTATCGGGCACAGTGTTAAGCAAATCTTATTTCGCCGGCCAAAAGTTTCTCTGGTCGTTACGTAAATAAAATACGGGATAAATATCTCACAATCTTGCACAAAATTTCTCTGTGTCTGAAGACTGTATCGTTCTGGGTTTCCGAAACTACTCCGGTTCGTCCAAGTATACAGGGTACTCAAAATTAAAATTTGACGGATCGTGACAATTTCGCCACGCTCACGGCAAACTTTATACAGGGGGTTCAACTGGTAAAAGAAAAGATTACAACGTTTCTACGGCACCAATTAAACACTGATTCGAAACGTTATAATAATTTACTGGCAGAGCTTTTTATCGCCGTGGAAAAGTTCAAACACTCCCCCGTCCAGCGATATAAAGGTCTACAACACGGAAATCGGTCGGTCGGGTATAAACAATATTAAAATAGCCAAGCAGGTTGAACTACAAATAATTACCAACTTCACTGCAAAACAAATGTAATGCGAATCCAAAAGATTCTTTTCCGGTCGGTCAGCTCGATTGAACTTTCGCGGCGACTGCTGCGGTCGAGGGTCGGAAGATTGCTCGGCGTCGGACTTTCAAACTGAAAATATAAAAATTGTTTAACGGTTAATACAACACCGGCAAACACTGGAAAAATTAATCCACTCGCAGGTAGGGTACGGATTTAATTAAACTGGACGGTATTCACTTGGTTAATTTTACAGGATCGGAATATTTAACTGGGATCTTTTAAGAACAATTCTCAAAGGAAAAAGCACGACTGGTATTTCTGACTTTTGAATAAATTCAAGAGCCAGGAAATAAGAGTCAAAAAGTGATTTTAAATTGATCGCGCTTGGGTTTTATACTGGTTAGTTCGGGGTGGTCGGCTCGGTCCGTCTTCCCACTTCCACGGGAAAGGAACGTTTTGCTTCTGGCGAATTCTCGGATGACGATGGTGACAGATGTTTGTTGTTGCACTCTTATCTTCTGAACGTAAAATGTGGAGTTTTTGAGATTGCTAATTACTCAGCAATTTAATTCAATCTCCGCATTTTCACCCCGTTACAATATAATCTAATATCGTTAGATCAGGAGATCGTCGTAGCCATTTAACAGGTCCGTTTCGACCAACCCATCGATTACCATATGTTATGTTTAAATAATCAGTGACAATATGAGAAAAGTTAGCAGGAGCACCGTTATGCATAAACCACATCCCCTGCCTATTGGCAAACGGAATGTCTTCTAGAAGGTCATACAGATCATTTTGCAAAAAAATGCAAGTAAGATATTCCTGAAAACCTTGTTGGTAAAAATAAGGGACCGATGAGATTGTCACCAAGAAGACCACACCAGACATTTAATGAAAAGGTATGTTGGTAGCAGTCGTATGAGGGTTTTCTGCGTTCCAAGCATGGGTTCGAATATTAGTAATACCATTTCTTGTAAAACATTATACCATTTTATGGTATCTTCGAACAGCAGCAGCGCCATTTTTACGTACCTCGCCATAAATTAAAAGCATGTCTGTTTGTTCTGCAAAACTGAATAAATTTGTGGTGTCTCCCATCACAATAACAAATTGAGGAGTCTTCAAAGTACTATTAACTCACACGAAAACGAACATGAACGTGTAAAACAGATTACTTAATACTAATCAACAGATTTAATGACAGATGTTTAATCAACTGTTAAAAAAATAAACGATATGCAATTGACGACTACTTGATTAACTTCG
>JABXWE010060380.1:0-12526 GCA_014611495.1 Limonius californicus
AAACTATGACTAGGAATATGTAAAAGTAAGACGAAATATATGTAGAGCATACTCGAGAAAAATCCAGAACATATTGATAGAGAAAATAAGCCTACGAATGAACTAGAACAATATATTTATCTAGAGCAACGAATATCCTAAGGTAAATTGAATCAAGGGACAGAACATAAAATATGAATTCATTACCGCTAGGCGCCTTTTGGGAAGTTGAGCTGTGTGTTTAAAGAAAACTCAAAATTATCAAGAAGCCCAAATATTGAATGAATGTGTTATAACGGTAGTGACCGAATATATACGGCATAGAAATTTGGCCCTTAAGGAAAGCTTATATAAATTGGGTAGAACAGCTCATAGGCGAATGGAGAGGATAATGCTGGGAATATCTCTAAGATAGAAAGAGAAATACATATGCATTAGGAAAATCACGAGCAGAAGATAATAGCAGAACAAAAACGAAGATAGACTAAGCATGTAGCTAGAATATGCGAATAAAGGACTAAAAGGATTAGACAGTAGCGACCATGAAAGGAAAAAATGAAAAGAGATGGATGGATCGACGACATCAAAAAGACAACAGGCTCAAATCCAGGTTGTTCAGAATACGGAAGAATAAAAAGTCCTAGGAGAAAGCTATATGAAATGCACCACCCATTAAAAATAAAGCTACCTACGTGTTTGAAAATTTGCTAAAATAATGTTTTATTATTGCATATCAAATAATCACTATTTCCATTACAAACACCAAGTGGTTGTGGTATGCGTCTACTGTCTCTTATCAGTTTGTTGTGGTTTGTGGGCAAATGACGGCCATAGGAAGATACGTCGATAGCGAGGAAAAAGACGAAATCTAGAGTTTGGTGAAAGACGCCATACAGCTTTAACACCTGGAACTATGGTTTGGGGTGCAATCTATTTCGGTAGAAATATGTTCGTCCCAGGCCCTTTAAATGCTCATCGCTATATTCACAATAAACGGAACATTGGTTATAGTTCTTAAGGCTTTGTTTTGAAAGCGTTGAATAATATTAATGTTGATTGTTTTGCACAACCCCATAACATTATTCCATATGTCCATGTCGGTATGAGGACGGTCTTATAAAGTTACTGTTAAGTGAGAGTTTAGATTTGTATCACAGTAACCAATACAGTTTTTTAATTTCAATGTCAAATTCCTTCCATTTTTATTGATATAATCCCTCCAAGTTAGGCGCTTATCGAGATGCATCCCGAGCTATCTAACTGTATCGCTGGTTGATATGACTTTCCTATTTAGAGTGACTCGTGGGCTTGGGTATGTCTTGTTGTGAATGCTATGTGAACCGATTTACCTTTGTTTACCTACTAAGCCAGGTTTTCAAAGTATTCAGTGACGTTTGTAGTTGGGTTGAAGCTTCTGTTGGATTTTGGTGTTACTACCGCAGTACTGTATCGTTAGCAAAAGTGGCCATAAATACATTTTCGGCGCATGGTATGTCGGCTGTATATATCTGATTCAATATCGGTCCAAGAAGAATCTTTCACTGAGGTACGATTTGAAAAACAAGTACTGTTGATAAGGCAACAATTTTTAGATTTTATACAATAATCCGCTGTCCTAGACACGGTCGAATGCTTGACTTACATCTGGAAATACTGCAGAACACATGCGCGTTTCTTCTAAATTCTTTACAATTGTATCCACCACCCTGTGGACTTGTTCTAAGGTCGTGTGGCCCTCTCTAAACCCAAATCGATGTTGTGGGATTATGACGGACTCCTCAAGTGTGGGTTTGATTTGCTTAAGAAGTATCTTTTCCAGCAATTTGGATAAACAAGGCAGCAGCGTAATTAGCCTGTAAGAAGTTGTTTCAATTGGCGGTTTTCCTGGTTTTTGGATTAGGAGTATTTGCCCAAATTTCCATTGGGTAGGTAAATATTGCAATCTTAATACTATGTTGAATATTTATGTGATTGCCACGATTGTTTTTCTAGGTAGTTCTTTTAAAACTCTTGCAGATATTAGATTGCATCCCGGTGATTTTTTGTAGTTTAACAACTTTATATCTTCTAGAATTTCTGCGGTAGTAATGTATTTAACGGGTAGGGACAATTGCAGCGGAGTGTTAAAATAATCAATGATTTCATTCTCATTGGCATTTCCTGAAGAGGAGTGAGGCTAGAAAACAGCGTATAAGTGCTCAGCAAAAACTGTAGCTTTGCCAGAGTTGTCTCTGGCCCATGTGACATCACTTTTTTTAATCGGTGGAATACATTAGCAAGATCGTTTCATTTTTCTTGTCGCTTTCCACAACGGATAGTCGCCATTCGGGTACGGTGTCAGATTGCTGATGTAGTCCTGGAATATTTCATTTTTAATCTTGTATAATACGTTTTTCAGTTGGTTAGTTAACCTATTAAGCCTTGTTTTGTTATTGGGAGGTCTGCTTTGATGACGTGCTTTTCTAGCATTTCTTTTTTCAGTAATTTTAATTCTAGCTTGTTGTGGATAGATTACAACAGCATCGTTACCTTCTTTTGGTGACGGAGTTGGCTGAAGAGCAGCTTCCTGTGTTATTCTTGTTAGTTGTTCTATTGAGTATACGACATCTGTTTCCGACTTGAAAGGCATTTTGAGTTGATCACTAGATTGGAGATTTTGTCTAAACGGTTCCCAGTCGGTTTTTCCATTGTACAGGTACAGCTTCCTTTCAGTCATAATGATAATTGTGCTTACAATTGTTATAATAGGGGAATGGTCCGATGACAGATCTAGAGAAAACTGCACATCAGTATAATGGGTTAAAAATCCTTTAGTGATGAAGAAGTCTATAAGTCGGGAATTTTATTTACATGCCAGTAAGTAGGTTTTCCAGTACTTAAATTCGACTGCAATTATTGACGTACAGTTACTGAAGCATAAAGCATAAAGAGCTATAATGTAGCCAAAGCTTAAGTAGAGTTCTACTAAATATTTCCTTTAAATCATTTGCTAGTACAAAGCTTAGATACTAAATAGCTACTCTGACAAGCAAAAATCCGGGTCACATACAAATCTGCATATATTTTGGTATTCAAGATATTATTATATACCTATTAGGAACTAGATTAAACTGTCAACTTCTATCTCTCTGGCTTGTTAGGAACCTAAACAGTGGGATCTCATGTATGAAACTACGGTTTCCATCTAACGAAAGATATTCTTACAACTAACCTAAAATTTAAAAGAAATATAAGCAACATAGCGTTATCCGAAAGTGTCTTCTTGGAGTTTTAAAGGAAATGTTGCCTCCTCTTGCTCCCATAACTGCTTGCATTCTTTCATTCGTCATTGTCTGCCTATTCGATAATTTGTAAGAAGTTTAAGTCATACGGCTGGCTTGTACTTCTATAAATTGACTTCTCAAAGTCTCGTTCTTACCGTCCAGTCGCTAATAATGGTACCACGTACTTCTAGCAGGAAAATGTTTACCGTAACTGCAGCAGTATGTCTGTTTCATAATAGGGATGCAACAATAAAACGGCCACCCCATTCCCAGGTGGCTCTTCTTCGTCCCGATCCGTCCCGAGCCTTTTTTCAAGTAAATCCGTTTCCTAAAACCGCTGAATCTCGTAGCGCACTAGAACGGTTGATCTCCAAGGTTATGGTGACATAACGCTGACTTCGTCCATCTTCAACCGGAACAATAACTTGAACTGTGCTCATTGGGCGATCGTTCATTTAAAAGGAACTTGTTGGTAACAGTAATAAACGCCAAATTAGGAACATGATACGGTATCACAACAATCAATATTAGCTCAAAGAACTGATAGAATGAACAAACATGAATTCAAATAGTCCACTCAAAATGAACAATCTATGTACTTAAATGTAAATTATTGGACAGATAAGATAATATTTTACTGCACATGTTAATAATTCTACTACATAAATATTGAATATTTGTAAACAGTTTCGAACAAATTCAATGCAGTACATTTGATAATATTGAAGTAGCCCGATGTTTTTGCTCGCTAATGTATATCTTACAACCATTTTAAAAATCCTCTTTCTGCTAAGTATAAAAATAACCGAATAATTGAAAATAGCTGCCTGAAGAAGACTTGGGTCTTCATTAAAATGGTATTTTTTGTTATACGAAATAAAATGAAAATTTCGCCGTACGCTAACAACTCCCGCTTTAGGAATATTGCTCCGGTGGAGCAAAATTCATATTGAGGATGGACTTCCGTGAATTTGTCCATAGTTTAAAGAAATTCCTTGGAAACAGAGATTGAGTTTAAGAGGAATGGAGTACATTTAGCAAACTGACGAATGCCTCGTAGGTAGCCTATTGCCTACGAAAAGTTCTACAGATTCAAACCACACGCTACACATTTTAATAAGAATGAGTTAATATAAATTAGGTTAGGTACTGTAAAAATTACTATAACACAAATTCAACATGCTAAAGCGCAAATGTGCAACAACACCAGACGTTATCTAAAAATTTCACAAAGTGATTTAGGAAGTTCCCGTTAAAAAAGAGACAGAGACAGAAACATAGATAATGTGAATTATACATTTCAACAGAATAGTTATGAATGGGAACGCTGTCCCCCACTTAGGTGCAGTGTTTGATGACAATTTATCTGAAGCAACAGTGTTTACGACATCTGAAATAAAATAACAAGTAGCCATACAGAAAGACATCGATTCTCTTCCACCCAAAACAACTGCTAGCAATTTAAAGATATGGATTTTCTAGAATACTCCCTATAAATTATTTTTTAAAACTTCACCAGTAACAAGAGTTGAGACAAATAGGATAAAATTAAAAAAAGTAGACCGGGTTTTGGGAGGAAGGAAGAGAACAATGCACATTGCCATACAAATATCGCTTTCATCTCAAAAACTCAACGCTTTTAAGTACCATTTATTGCCATATACCACCACAACCATATTCACTTCTCCATGATTTCTGCATATTTTTCTTCTACATCTCGCTATTATGTTGGAGTTTTAGACTATTACGGGGACTTCGTTCATAGACTTCCTACCAAAGAACGTATGCAACTATCATTCCACTTTTTGGGTCGCCGCTTCGCGTTATTAAATAAACTTCTAAATATTTTCTGGTTTACAGTCATTTCTGATGTTTCAGTATTCGGCGTACAGGTGAGTTTTTAACAACTGATCTTGAACTATTTATTTTTGCTGTTCTAGAATATCTCTTACTATGGTTCTGTATATTTTTCGATTGATCTACCGACATATTTGAATTGTTACAATTGATATCTCGTAAATACTTTGATATTTTTAAATCTTTGCTTACTCGGCGCTTCCTTGGATAGTTTTCTCTTCCTGCGTATTTCTAGTGGAAGATAATTAAAATTCATCGCCTATTCAAATACTGCTCTTTTAATTTCTAACAAATAGTGTAATGACTCTTTTAATAACGCTATATATTTTTTATTTTGCTAAACGGTCGTGTTGCATTGTTCTGCAGTTGTCTTAAATAAGGGTAGCAATCTTTACAAGACATGTTCTGCTTCGGTAAATTGTAGAGTATTATCCGCGTAGTACAGTAAAACAAGCACTTCAGAACTATATCATTTCTTAAGGAATGCGTTAGAGCATCGTTTGTCTAAGTGCATTGCCGTTAAGGGAGTGTTAAGGGTAAATTTTCAGTTAGTATTTTAGTAATTTTCGTCCAGTAGGACAGTTTTTCTTTTAGCGGTTACATTTGACCGTCTTCGTATATGTCTATGTGTGGAGTTTAAGACCATTAGTCACTTGAAGTCATCTACGAGCTTTGTGGCACTGCTACCCTTATCCATGCTGCTGTAAAATCTAGGAGCAAGAGACCTTCTAGACCATGTGGACAACTTTAGTATGCAGCATCAGTGAGGAGTATCCGGAAACTACGACTTGCCTACTTTAGTCGTAGTAGAGATAGATTTTAAATTAAACAATTTTTATGGTTTCCGATGTTCTCCTCAACGCTTCCTCTATGAATCATCATTAGGTCTCTTCTTTTCAGATCTGTAGCCAAGTTGTTGCAGCATGTAGTGGTTCATAATGTTACTATTCCTTGTGAGGATTTAGTTAAAATTTTACGCTAAGCTGGAACTTCAAATTTGAGAATTTATGATTGAAATGTGTCTTTTCATTTTAGCACAATTTAATTTAATTTACCTTGATATCACTTTTGTCACATAAAGTAATTAGCGAATTACCTTATAGAAGATGTTCAATCAAACTATCATAGTAAGATACTGTAACATTATTCATTTTCAAGAGTTTACTGTAACAAATGTAACTTCCAACACAAAATCTGAAGAAGGTAAATTTTATAAGATGGAAAGCGATGTTTCGTATTATCTAGCTAAGTTTACGTTATCGAAATATTTTATAATATGTAAGCGCTGCTTTCGGTTATATACCGTTTACTGTCCATTACAACTGTGTCTAGGATCTAATTAAGTGTGAAAACAATATCAAAGGGTTCACTGAAGCGAATTAAAGACCGGTTTAATCTGCCTACCCCGCTTTCATGCGTATGCAAGCTTGACCTTTTCTCGGTCTCGGGTCACGCTAAAGGTTTTCAGTGGATATTTTTGTAAAATTTTCTACATTTTCTATGTAGGAACAAATTACGCTGTTTATTGCACATACTCGGTACAAATGTACAAAGATTGCCATTAGTAATTTATGGTAAGAAAGATACCACCAAAAAAAAGGGAGAAATAAAGATAATGGAATGAAAATATTGCATTAGCTCGATCCCTACAAATTACTACCTGAAATTGAATTTGTATACCTGGTATACAGTAGGGTGTTCAGAGTAACATAGGAAACTAAAGTTTTGCTGATATCATCATTCCGTTTACTTTCAGATTTATATTTTAGTTTACGTCAATAAAGCACAGATATATAGGCACAATAAACCGTTAAACTATGCCCATACGCAGGGTGTTTAAAAATTACGTTCGGATATACACACTCATAGATCTCATCAATACTAACAAAAAAGCAGTAATACACATGGTTTCGAAAATCAATCATTATCGAGATAGATAGGGGTAGGAGTGCAGAATCGTATTTATCAGGTCTGCTGTGGAAGTGGAGAAAACAACATTTCTTTGAGTTTTTGCAAGTGTCAATGTTGCCGGCCTCGGTGGTCTAGTGGTTAGCGCATTTTTCTTTAGATCCGAGGGACGCGGGATCGAACATGGCTGAAGTCGACGAGATTTTTCTAGCGGGGAAAAATCTGTAAATGCGCCTTCTGTCGGATAAGAAGTAAAGCCGAAGGTCCCGTGCCACTGCTATGTGTGACACGTTAAAAATCACTACTGGAGTTGGAATTACCCCAGATAGGCAAAATTCTTAGTTAGGGTGCACAATGGGCCAAATGTGGCCTAAGTGCATAGAGATGCTTGAAAACCGCGTCCTAGATCTCGCTCTTTCAAAGCAAGCAAGTGTCAATGTTGCTATTGTTGTTGTTGGAATATGTACACCAACGCGGAAATCGCAGATATGCATTTCATGTATGGTAAAGCCAATGATAATTCTTATGAGGCACCTCGCTTGTATGGCGAAGCTTTTCCGAACCGGACACTTCCGTGTAACAAATATTTTACAGATTAGCATCCGCAGTTGGCGCATTTTAATCAAGGAACGGTGGTGGTGGTTATTATTTCACTGACGGCGACAGAGCCACTTGCGAAGAATCTGTCGAAGTTAATCACACGTAAATAAGTCTGTCATGTATAGCTGAGGGTAGGTAAAGTCCAGGTCCTAAAAATATAACGGAGAGATCTTACAGCGGCGACAGCAGCTGCTCATCTTGACACCGCTGTCCCTGCTGGCATCGGATTGTATTGTACAGATAATTATTGAATATTGGCTGACTACTATTAGCATTTATAATGCAACGACGAATAAAATGTTTTATCACAAAATAGCTCAACAACTGAAACCACAATACTACAAGTAAGTTTTAAGTGACACAGTGCGAAAAAGATGTGCTTACCACAATTTTCCTACGGGTGTGGTTCCACATCCACTGCATTGCACTCAAGTAGACTTATTGTGTCCTCTATATTAATTACTCATCTTCGGGTAGTCTTGTGTCTTTTACGTAACCCTGAGTGTTCTTGGGGGCGACAGCATGGAGTTCGCCTGTGTCCAAACAAGAGACTCCGAACATTCTAAGCTTTTTGCTGCCAGGACCTCGTATTGACAGAATATATGGAATAAGAATTTATCCTCCATGTTACACTTTCTGCTCGTAGGGTCGTCTGCTAGCACCATTGTGTTGATTGAATTTCTTCAACTTAGGGTAACATGTAAGTAACCCTGTTAGGTGTTTGAGGTAACTCCTGTGGAGATTCAGGATTTTTTTATAATTGTCCTGGATGGGTTTCGTACAAACAGTCGCGGCTTCCTTAATCCAGGCACTCCTTTCCAGCGATTACAGTTTGCTACTCTTAAAAAGTCTTTCATCTGTTTGTTGGCGCTGCTGTACGCCATACATCAAGTGGGTTGGTAACCGATTTAAGGAAATTCGGCTCCTCTTCTTCTAGCTAGGGAGTCTGACTTTTCATTGCCTTGAATTCTGGTGCCTGAGTACACATTTCCAAGTAGCTTTGTCCCGAGTAGTCAATTTATTTAAGGTTTCTTAAGTAGTCTATTACAGTTTTGGAGTTGACCTCTTCTATTCGAAGGGACTTGAAGTCAGCCTGACTGCCAGATTCAATAAGGACTCTACTCGTATAGTGGCTTTCGTCTATGTTCTGGACGCAGGTGGTAATTTAGGTTACCTCCGACTGAAAGAGGGTAACATGGTGACTCAGGTTTATACAAATTTCATTCCCTACACTCGCGTTAAATGCCCCCGTTTCAGTTGTTTCCGCCATTTTGCAGCTGTCTGTATACCACTTTCAAATCAATGTGTTAGATTCACTACAGTGTATGCACTTCCCTGGTCCTTGGAGATGATCGCCTTGAAAAGTTTATTAAAGTGAAATTCCTTGTCTATCGTCCAACTGCATATGCAAGAAGCAAATTAATTTTCGGAAGATCTCTGAGTGAAATCCTTTTCTCCTTGTTAATGTACCAGTGAGAGCTTTAGCCCCCAATTGCTTCCGAACAACCGCCTACCCGCCCAAAGAGAATTTGTGGCCCTGTATGGTATATTTTATACTTGAGGGTAGTGTGTTTGGTATTTAGAATGATCCTCCGATACTTAACTTCTGTTATCCTAATTGCGTCTTGGCTTCACAGTTTTAAGGCTCAAAAACTTAAAAAGTAAGCAGTAAGCCGCGTATTCCCAACAAATATCATAGACCAACCTACTTCACCACGAAGTTTCTAATCTATACATAGAACTATATTGTATAGCATTTTTCTCCAGTCCATAGTAACATTCTCAACAATAATTCGTACTCTTTTTCTGGTTTGTTCGTTTTTAACTATAAACTAATAAGTTTCTGCACAATTCTACTAAACACTTCCTACCACTAACTCCATCTATTCAACTTGGATAATCTTATTTTTGTAAGCGTTAGGCACTATGAAGTTCATTTATTGATGTAAATTATAATTTTGCAAAAAGTTTGTTTTAACATACGAACATTTTGCCAAATTTGTTGAAAAGTGAACATGAAAACTTTTAAAAGGAAAATGATATTTTAGGCCTGATTCAAAACCAGAGTGAAAAGTAACATACTGACATTAATACTTTATAACTGAAAGCGAAAATGTGCGCATCAACTTTTATAACGCAATGTTTTGGACTATCTATTCTGATAATCTCCTGCTCTTTGATTTGGTTCCGTCAAAAACCTAATCTAAATCCTTACACACTGATGCTTCTGTTTTCTCAGCAAAGGAATGAACTCTCAAATCTACCCCTGTAAAAATTCCAAAGAAGTACGCGTGTTTGCATTTTATATAAAGCTCAATTCCTCTATAGAAAAGTAATAAAGCTTTCTCATAACTTCTTAAAGTCGTCCCGCAAACTTCTGACGCTCGTACGAATATAAAAAGCGCAAAATTCGGTCGATATTGAGGAATTATTTCTTAAATTATACAGATGTCGAGTTTTGATTACTTTATGGAATCGTCATTTCACAGTTTATTATTCCAGTTTTCCTTTTCTGGAGTTGTTCATCATCGTCGAACCACTTTAACAACAGTCTGAGAAGGAAATGACGATGTGTCGTAGCCTAAACCAACAAGAGAAATCCGTTTCCCAATTTGAATATTTGTAAAATTATATTTTTGCGGTACTACAAATATTTAAAAGGGTATTGCATTTAAATTTTTAATTTTTCATCGGAATTAAAGAATAATACATAAGCAATAGCCTTAGTACCGTCTGAATGATGTAACAACCAGAAAAAAAATTTCGTGCTGCTATCTTATTCCCCAATACAACGTTATGCTAATATGCTGGAGGCGTGTTCTCAAAATATACTTAGCTGTAACATCTCATTTGGGCTTGACGTAGCGGTACAGTGGTCCTGTTTTTGTTTTGGAATGACAATCCTGTAACATAAGGCATTCTCATAGTATTTAAAAAGCATCTTAAATATTTCAATTTAAAATAAATCAAAAGAACAGATCTCTACTACTTAAGCAGTTGATATTACAGAATTAAACTGTACAGAGTGTTACTAAAATTAATGTTCTAATCAAATATTATTTGTTATTTAATTCTTAAATAATAGACAACCAGTGAATCAATTTTCTTTTCTAAATTTCTATTTGCTTTCTCTTTGTCAAGTAATCTAGTCAACCATGATCAACTGGGGTTATTTAATTTCCACAGAAAATATACATTTAAACGTTTGAAATATTTTGGTACTTAGAAAATTGATTTTTATAAATTACATTCTACAGCTAATACTCAATTCCTTATACAGGGTGGTTGAATTTTTATTTAACACTTCCTCTACCACAAGAAATATTTTACTAGAAAATCAAAGCAGCAAGGAACGCGAATTTATTTGTTGCACAACTACTTGTGTTTTTATAGCTTTCTATTTCTTTCTATTTGTAGTACATCTACTGTTACTTTAATTTTGGTATATTGGGATTAACAACTTCATCTATACGTCATATACTTTTGCCAGTTGATATACCCGGTCCAGATGTGACATAAAAAAAGCAAACACATTTGCCAAACACCTTGACAAAGTCTTCAACACAGCTCAGCCGCAAAATAATAATGACGACAGTGAAATTGAATCCTTCCTTGATGCCTCGTGTTAACTATCTCTGCCAATTAAACCTTTCTTGCTAGCAGAAGTCCTCCAGCACATTAAACTAACGAATGCCCGAAAAGACCCTGGATATGACCTAATAGTAGGTGAAGTATTAAGAAATCTTCCAAGGAAAGCAATAATTTTAATCACTACAATATACAACAGCATACTACGTCTTGGCTACTTCCCTACTGTATGGAAATACGCTCAAATTATAATGGTTGTAAATCCTGGAAAACCACCTACCCAACCATAATCCTACAGACCAATAAGCCTCCTCCTGCTATCCACAGTGCTCGAAATACTCCTAATCAAACGAATGAAAGACACTGTTGACCTAGACCAACTTATCCCATCGTACCATCAAAGCCACCGAATTATTACCCACTCATGGAGAACCGAGAGAAAAAAAGTATATGTACCACAGTATTTCTGGACATACACAGACATTTGATAACGTTTGTCACAAGGGGCTTTTATACAAACTTAAACTGTACCTCCCATGCCAACTGTACATACTACTATAATCATACCTAACAGACAGAATCTATCAAGTTAAAATAAACCACAACATCAGACTACCATCAAATCGGCGCCGGAGTGCCTCAGGGTAGCGCGCAGGCCCATTATTATACCTAATCTTCTCATCAGATACACCAACTACAAACAATACTGTAGTGGCCACGTTTGTGGAAGATACAGTACTACTTTCAGTCAACAGGTCACCTGAAATTGTAGCCAAACACCTTTAAGACCATCTAAACACACTTAAAGACTGGTTTTGCAAATGGAAAATCTCAGTCAACACCGACAAATCTGCGGAAGTAAACTTCATAACTCGACGTGTCAAAAGCCCGCAAACTAGATTTAACAACGTCTCAATCCCGATAAAAGCCGAGATAAAATACGTAGTGATACACGCACATAAAAGCCAAAAGAATACAGTTGGATCTAAAACTCAAACAAATGTCGTGGCTAGTTGGAAAACGCTCTCAGCTTTCTCTGACAAACAAAATTCTGATTTACAAAGTCATACTAAAACCCATAAGGACCTATAGGATCCATCTCTGGGGATGCGCCAAGACGTCAAATACTAAAGTGCTACAGAGACTCCAATCTAAGGCTATCCGAATGCTCGCCAACGCCCCTTGGTACGTTTCAAACGAAACCCTTTATAACGATCTGAAAATCCCTTACACGGCCAATGACATCAAGGGACTAACAACCGCATATATCAACAACCTGCCAGGACACCCTAACAACCTTATTGAACGGCTATTCAACCAACCAGCTGGTA
>JABXWE010060382.1:0-21264 GCA_014611495.1 Limonius californicus
ATACGAAAGGAGTTGATTCAATTATTCGAACTTTGCATTCATTAAAACTATTTTATTTTAAACTTATCTACAGAAAGACAGTTTACAAATGGAAAGTCCAATTACACAACTTGTAGCTAATATATTTACGGAACATATAGAAGATGGAATTGGTTCAAATCAATATTCGAAAATTATATTTTGGTTCCGTTACCTTGATGATATTTTAGCATGTTTTAATAGTTCATTTGAGTTTATTGCTGATTTCTTAACGTTTAAAAATAATCCACATTCAAACATAAACTTTACATTAGAAACAGAACAAAACACATGTATTAATTACTTAGACATAATTAATTCTAAAAACAAGCTTCAATACTCTATTTATGGAAAACCTACACAAACAGATATCACAATACCACAGGACTCATGTCACCATAAAACACATAAATTAGCAGCCTATAGGTCATGGATACATGGAGCTAACCATTACTCTAGGTAAAAATGATTACACCAAGAGATTTCGATTATTAAACCGATTGCACACAGTAATGGGTACAACACAAAACTGATAGACACACTAATCAAAAAAGATTATAAATTAGCAATTTAAAAATATATCTAAAAGACCACTCTGACTATGTTAAATATGTTTCAATTTCTTATTTCGGTGATATATCGGAGAAAATTGTTAAAATTATAATCAAAAAAAGTACATTTAAAGTAATTTATAAAGCAACAAACACCTTATTCAACGCAAAAGATAAAAATAACGATTTGTTAAAATCGGGTATTTAGAAATTAAAGTGTTCGCAGTGTAATTCTGTCTACACAGGCGACACAGTTAGAAATTTTGGTACCAGATACAAACAACACATACGCGCATACAAGTAGAAACACCCAGATCCTTTAATGAATGAGTAAACGAGTTCTAAAATTCCTTGCAATTGGCAGTTTTGGAAGTGATCATCGACAGCCTTTGTGTCCCACTGCTGGGCATCGGCCTCTTCTCTGCCACGTGTTTCTCCTCAGCGCTAAGGTAGAAATATGGTGGATCGAATTCGAACGACAGAAATCCCAGAGAAGGTTTTTAGCATTAAGATCCCACGGTTGCAAGCCGAATAGGGTAATTGTGTGTGGTGGGTTGCAGACAAGATTTTTATAATTCTGCATAGTAATGCTTAGGTTTCGAACCCAAGCCAGAATCGACGTTTTACTCAGAATGCGAGCGCTCTGCTGAGCTGAGCTACCACCACTATAAAAATATATCTTACATTAATCAGAAAAAGACTACTTGTCTGGATAAAACGCAATAGCTAGATTGGTTGGCTGAACATGGTTTGATAAATAATAATTTAGTGCTTTATTAGAGAATTACGAAATAAACCAGTTGGTCGTAGAAATTAAAAAAATTATATATTAGCAATTTAAGAAATATATTTAAAAGACCACCCTGACAGTGTTAAATATATTTTCTTATATACATACATACATCAAATTGTAAACGGTTTATAATAGATATTATTTGTTAGAATACTTTCAAAAATTGTTAAGTTAATAATTAATTTTCAATTTCCGAATTTAAGACAAAATATTTTCTGTAAAGTTACCAAAGCTCTTACTGCGATTTTTTTGAATTCTAATATCGTGTACATGAAAATGTTCAATACGTTAGAGTATTAAAAAACCATATATATTTGATATTCTTTTATAAAAACAGCACGTATTCAAATCGTTACGTCTCCTAAGAAACAAAGCACTAAGAGAAGATTCATATATAAAAATTTATAATATATTAACAAATATGTAATAGGATTGAACGGATACGGTTATTCAATTATACAAAACTTTAAAAAGCCTCTTACCACAACGATATTCAGAACACCTAAATAAGTATTTCGTCAACTGGAAGTCATTGGACTTCCATTGTTGACTTGATGTAGAACTTATCAATGCAGGTATTCCTAAGCCAAAGTTGCTTGAGATAGTCCAAGTTCATCAGTTCCTACTGAAGATGACAGTCTTAGTTGTCGAAATGCATATTTTGGTGTTCTAAATATCGTAGCGTTAAGAGGTTTTCTATAGTTTCCTGAAAAAAATGAAATTCGTAATAGAACAAGCCTATGAAACACCGCACCGTCTTGCACAAATACAATATTAAAAATTTTAGTTGGTGATTAACATATAATGCCATAAATTTACTATTTGCAAATTATAGACATCATTACTAATCTTAATTTCGACAATTTTAGTAAAAACTTTTTCTCGTTTTAATGGCGGTCCACTTGGAACTTCAACAATATTACAAACATTGAATCAAAGTATATACAAATTTGTAATATAAAACGGGAGCGAGCAGTGTGGCAAATATGATTTTAAGAAAACATTTATGTTAAATGTTTGGACTACATTTTAGCTGTTTCCATATTTTTTTGTGTTTCACATCCACCTGCAAATGCATCAATATTACTAATACTAATCAGAGTATATAAAGTTGTTATCTATAAATAAAAAAGCACTGGAGCACCATTCTGCTAAAAATTAGATTAAGTATACTTTTTAATATAGCTCTGCAAACACGGATGGGGTTTCACAATAGGTAGTTTCAGTTCATTCAAGACAACAAATAAATCGATATTGGGAAACGAAACCCCTTTTGAATTATTTATGTAAAAACAGCCCATTTGTTGAATATGGGACCACAGAGACGAATTTCTTCAATATTCTACATATTCTACATTAATTGGCAAGTCAGTAATATTAAGTATATTTGTTGGATTTCACAAATAGCCAAATAGAATATTGGCACATACCGAACTAGGAACTATTTCTATTTAAAGACATGTATGTGATGAATAAAAAATCAGTATGGCACACCACCTTGCTGAAATCAGATTGTCTTATTCCACATGACATAAAACATCATAACTTCAACAATTTCCTCTGTAAATTTAAATCTTAAATTGGCCACGTTAAAATGTAAATCATTTTACACCATTTCAGCAAAATTTGTTTATATAGTATGGGTTAAACTTTGACACTATTTCTGCACATTCTGTATTGCAAGAATTAGTTGTAAATTGAGTAAATTTACAATTGATCATGCTACCGATAACGTGTTTCTATTAATAGAAATTAAAAGAATTAAAATGGGAGGCAGTGGAAGACCAACTTGTTCATCATCAATAACCACGCGCTCAATACTTCACTATGGATAAAGGCACATCTCACGTTTTTTTAGTTTCTTCATACCACTGTTATTTTTTGGAGTTCAACCTTTTTGTTCTAAATGTAACAAGAAAATGGGAAATATAAATAATATATTTCAAATTTGCGTATGGAATTAAACATTTTAGAGATTGGAGCTAGAGATTCGAATATGCAAATTGTATTGTATAATACTTTGCCTTCATACATTAAAAATTAAATGTTTCCAAATAGAGATATGGAACATTAACAATAAGAATAGTTGCTGATGGGAATGGGAGCATCATATAGCTAAAAGGCTAATTCTGATCTGCAAAGACAGATTGGTTTTTAAATTGCCATCTATAACCAACGAGTTCGATAATTTATTTATAATTAGGCAACAATTAAACTAATGGTAGCAAAAGTAACCCATCTTGGACTGTTTATCAAAAGAAGGACATCTGTTCCTTCAATTTCCAATAGTGTGTATTGCTGACCAAATCAGTAATATGGAGTTTGGTAAATCATAAATTTAAGGGTAGTAGATTTAGTTAAATACTGGAAACGTTTTTAGCGTTCTGCAGTTAACTATGATATTACCAACTTACTTCTCTTGGTAAAATGTCCATGGTCTGCTTTCTTGCTTTACATTTAATTTAAAAATATGTTTTACTAAAAGTTTAAAAGATTTTGAGCTTCAAATGGTCGTATATAGTGTCTTCTCTTAAAATGTTTTCAAATCCAATAAACCAACTTTATCAGTCACCAATTGCGGAAAGAAGAATGGAACATCGTCTTGTTGTAATCAAATCCTACATTTAAATACGCCTTTGACATATTAAATGTAGTACCTTTAGAAAAACTTGTTTTACTGTTTATAAAAAATAGAAACCATTGAAAGGTTTCTAGGGGTTTCTTGGAGACACTTCCGACTTAATTTGTATTATGCATGGGACTCTAATTTAAAGCTAGTACAATTTGTTTAGTGCGCTAATCAGGTACTCATTTTACTAGAATTATGTACTGTTAATTTTAAATTATTTACGAGTACCGAAATAAAGTAGGTACACATATCCTTAAAATGAACAAATTATCTAACAATGATATCACAGCATTAAACACCAAATATTTGAATGCAGATTGTTGATTTTCGCTTTTTTTAAGGTCCCAATTCTTCCTGCGAAGAAAGCGACACTGAATCCGAACCGGGAATTCCCTTAAAACGAAAACAGCGCCGATCTCGAACAACTTTCACCGGGGAGCAATTGGAGGCTTTGGAAAGAGCCTTTGGAAGAACCCAATACCCCGACGTATACACCCGAGAAGAACTAGCCCAGAAAACGAAACTAACTGAGGCACGTGTTCAGGTTTGGTTCTCTAACCGGCGGGCTAGGCTCAGAAAGCAACTAAACTCCCAGCAATTAAACGCCTTCAATACCATGTCCCTTCAGTCCGCTTTTCCGGTCCAGCACCAGTACTCCGATCCTACCTTTAACCAAGCTTCTTGGGCCCAGCAAACTTATGCTTCTGCCGCGTTGGGCAGCTCTTCCCTTGGTACTAGTCTTTCGACCAGTGCCTTGCCACACGCGGCCCTTTCTGCTAGTACCATTGGAAGTTCCAGCATCGGCAGCACGAGCTTGGGTGGTACTCCGTCGACTAGCACAACTACTAGTACTCCTTCCCAGAGTTCCCTGTACAACACCTATAATTCTTCCCCGTTGGAGCAATCAAATGTACTGAACCCAGCGAACCAGTTCGGGTACAACATGGCCCAAATTTCTCCCAACCAGCACGGCGTCGGCACCCAGCAGTCAGGCGTATGGAGTAGACACACGCCGAACAACAAGATGGCCGAAAATTTAACAAGTTGGCATGAAAACTACAGGTGAGTGAATTAATTGGTTTCGAATATGATGGTTGGAAGCTCGAAGTGGTTAATAACTGCGTTTACTGTTATGACAGTTTTCTCTAACTGCATAAACTATGATTAATACCTGTTAGTGAACAATGGCATTATGCTCCGCAATTTAAAACTATTTAACGCCGATTATGTTTACGTTTGAGTGAGTTGGGTAGAAATATTGCATAGCCGTATTGGCATTTGACATTATCGCCAGGTTATTTATTGAAAACACATTTTGTTGCTTTATGTTGTCGCCTGTACGTGACTTTCAACTTCGGTGTGTTGCGCTCTCGCCGCGCTCTCTTGCGAAAACGGCACATCTTGGGCATGACTGGTGTATATATTAAGGTCACCATGACTTTGTAAGATATGGAAGTGCAACATTCATATTAAAGCCTGTCGGGATAATTGAAATTATCGTTTAACCCCATATGCTAATGGAAATAGCATACAGTTGTTGAATTTTTATGATTGTATTGAAAGGGAAAATTCTAGTATTTGTTAAAATACATAGTGTTCAAATAAAAAAGAGGCGGCCGTGTGCGTTAAACTTATACGGTGAAGGTCCTGGGTTCAATTCCCAGTAACGGAACATCAAATGTTTAACTTTCTAACCGTCGCAAGGCATTGGCAAACTAGCGAGGTATTCTGCCTATTACATTTCCTGTGGAGTAATGTTTACACTTCCCGTCGTTCGGAGCAAACGTTAAGCTGCAGGTCCTCTATGCCTGTGACACTTTAAACGCTCAACACAGGCATAGGAGAGAAGATCGCTACGTCTCGTAAGCGATGGAGCACCCGAAGAATAAGAAGAAGAACGTTAAATACTTGAATTGATAAAACGTATCATATAAAAATTATTATTATAATTACTGCAATAATAGACTGATAGAGACAGATCGATAAAAGTATTAGACCTGAATTATCTCTTTTTTTTTATAAGAAATGGTAATATTTTTGTAGAAAACATAGATAGCTGGCGTATTTTTAAATTACTGAGTTAACGTACTTAAAAGGGATGCGTAAGTACAACATTTCTATCCTCACCCCAAGAGTACTTACTAGTTTAAGCCAATCAGTAATCAAGCACACCCATAACCTCACATTATTTCAGAACTAGACAATATTCTTTCATCAGTATCCGATTGGTTGTTTTAGTGTTTGGAACTATTGCGAGGATTGTAATGATATTTGTAGAGCCCAAAACAAGTTCCCTTCTATATTTACAGTTTCTGAAAATTATCCGCAAGCAGACACGGTAATCGTACAGAATTTTGAAAATAATAGCAGGGAATATTTCAGGACGTTTCAGTTCAAATCGAATCCTTTTACTCCTAACTCTCTATTTTAGAAACTGCATTTTTTTTAAGTTTCCACTGCAAAAAGTGATTTTCAAAAATTCTCGGTACAAGGATTTTGATTAAAATTTGTTGAAATAGTAAAAGGACACAGAATTTAAAACGCTTTGTTATTTATTGATGCAAGCTGTCCGTGAAAGCTTCCAGAAAATTTTGAAGATGTCGTGAATTGATGTACTTAAGCTATTACAGTTATTATAAATACTATTCAAGTTAACAAATAGAAACCATTGGATTGCAGTTTTAAAGCCAGAATTTTATGCAGATTCTACAAATGCAAGAATGTACTATATGTTCTATGTTAAATAAGCACTTAGGGCCATTTTAGTCGAAACCGGAACTGCTAGAAAACTACGTTTAGTATTGAATAATATGCTGTTGTATGTAGGTATATCAAAATCCTAAAATAATATTCTTTTTTATCAATAAATAAGGCTAATATACTGAAAATAATAACTATGAAGGAAACTAATTTCCTTTTAATTTTTCACAAGTAGAACGCCGCTGTATTCTTGGTACTAAAGAGCCTTTAAATAGCTTTTACAAGCATCTGCATTTGACGCACCCTGTGTTACTCTAAACGTCTGCTTAGATGTTTTGATAAACCATTGAAATTGAAGGTTATGTGTGTCATATTATTTACTCTCTGCTAGAATTCAAGCGAAACATTATTTGTGATTTACAGACAGCCTCTACTAGTAAAATTTTGCAAGAAATGTGAGCAGGGAATCTACTAATGTGACTACTCGTGCTTAGTTTGCACTGTTTATTAGGAAATTTTTACGTAAATTAGGTCGTGTAATTTAAAAGATTAGTTTTTACCCTTTTTTATAAAATCTAAAATGTTCGGTTTTCATGTATAATGTACATGCCATTCATAATTCATCAACTTCGGGTTTTATCAACACTGTGTGCGGTAAAAAATTGTTTAAACAGTAACTGTTTTGTTACTTACGGTTGATTGATAATCGATTGACAGTTTATTGATTGCAGCAAGTAGACTGTGTGTTATTTTAGAGAAACAATAAGTTTCAGTAAATTAACCTTATAAATGTGTATCTTTTGCTCATTTGATCGAAAGCGTGCCTCTTCTCCTGACGGATATTTCAATAGTGAACTTTGAATTCGGAACACACTGTATACTTTCGTAAATATGACAATTTAAAGCACAGAAAGTCCAGGAAAACTATAAGCTCTCATTCTTTGCTTTGCTGTTGTTTTTACATAGATCAGGTCAAAGACATGCATTCTATGTGCCCTAGAACACATGCATTGTTGCTAAAAAGTAACCAGAACGTAGTTAACTGTTAGAATTTTCAAAATTTGAACCAATATTTTCTGGGAATACACGCACAGGGAAGCCTGTACAATATCTATGGAAGTATACCTACATAGTTGTGAGGCTAGAGGGTAACAGATATAACTGAGATATATCGCAATATACAATATTTTATTTTCATACCTCTAAAAGTTACCTAAATTTTAACTTACCACTGACTCAACAATAAGAAATAAGAGTTAACAATTTAACATTGGTGGTTTTAAAATTTGTATTTGAAATTCTGCAACATGTTCTATGAAACGTTAGAACATCGAAGGCGTATTTCTGTTTTAACAAAGTCGCCTTCAAGTTAATTTTGTATATCGTTCAAATATTCAATGAATCATCTTTTTAAATGTAGCAATAAAAGTTGAATCTGTTATCTCAAAACTTAATACACTTTGTTAAATAAATTCCACCTTCTCAAAACATGCAAATGGTATGCAAGTGAACTATCCCACCGGCTCAAAAAAAAGAAGTATATCTTTAATATTATTCATTTTTGTGACGTTACCACTTTAAAAATAAGATAACATCCCCGAAGGCTTTGTACTAGTAGGTTCTATTATTTTCGATTTACTTTACAATATACCTATAGTTTGCATTACAGCCAGATATAGTTTTGGAAAATACTTGTGAAGGTCTGTGAAAACTTTGGTTAAAGAGGCTGACAGAAATATAATAAAAACGATTGATAATCCATGTGACCAAACACCTTTTGTGCTGAAAAGGAGATGTAAACTGACAAAGTTTCCCGGTCAGCAGAAAATTCACACTGGACCATGAATTCATAAACAATGGCACGAAATTTTTTTGGGAAAACAGTAACGATAGTTAACATAGTTAACTGTTACAATTTGCAAAATTTGAACCAATATTTTCTGCCAAAACGTGCACAGGGAAACCTTTACAATGTCTATAAAAGTTTACTTACATAGTTGTGAGGCTAGAAGGTAATAGCTATACTTGAGATATTTCGTAATATACAATATTTTAATTCCATAAAAGTTACACAAATTTTAACTCACCATTGACTCAACAATAACACATAAGAGTTAAAAATTTAATAGTGCCATATATTTTATTTATTAATTTTATTTTCAATATAAAAACAGCTTTGAAACATTTTTTTGCAATTTCCATTATAGACGTAAGTAAATGTTGCTTAAAAGAACTGGTTGCTGTACTATCACAAGCATCTGAATTTTAATTAATATAGTTTGTTTGCCATTCTTCGCTTCCTATAAAAAGAAATTTGATGTATTTCTCCATTCTAATAGATTTTAATACCCACAAAAATTAGTTATAATTAATATTTCACGTCACGTTCTTTTTTACCAAAGAGTGATTTGAATAATTTATTAAATATTATTTTATTTAATTGGTTCTTAAGCATTTTTACGAATCAACCATCACCAATTAACCTAGCGAGGTTAGTGGAACAACAAATTGTATTCGAATTTTAAATTATGTTTAACATCAAATACAAATACAATGTTTTTAATTGTCCAAGCCATCACGACTATATTGCTTATTTGCTTTTTATAATTATTATAACGGCGTATTTTTTGCGGAAAACGGTGGTGGGCTAGACGCTAGCACATTAAACTTCTTCACTAAAGGTCTGGGGTTCAATTCCCAGTATTGGAACACCGGGTTTTTAAAGGCCGTTCTCTCTTACAAGGCAATGGCTTAGCCAGCGCAGTATTCTGCCTAGTAAATCTTCTATGCAGTGTTTACATTTCTCGTGATTCGGAGGCCATGCTAAGTTGTAGGTTCTCTATGTCTGTGGTACTTCAAAACGGGCAGTCATAAGGAAGAAGATCGCTAACGTCTCTTATGAGACAAAGCACTTGAAGAAGATTTTTTTATCAAATCTGAAGTGGCACTGAAATAATCAAATGTTGTGAATTTTCACAATATAAGCGGAAATGTTCGTATTTTCCGCTTGTATTTTGAAAACTATAACTTCAATACTTTTGATGATTGCTTTGAATAATATTTTGCATACTTCCAAATTTTTAGTAACTTGCTGAGGCGAGGTAAATTCTGGGAAACAAGTGGGCATTTTATGATGAGATCGTTGATATACTTTCAAAGCTTCAAAATTTAGAATCGTAACATTTTCAGAAATTAATACTAAAGTTCGATTCTTCTTAATTTATGTTTTCATTATCTCAGGTTCTCTGTTGAAGCTGTTTCAAGCTAACATCGACCAATTAATCCTTTTTCTAGCGCAGACGAATTAAACTCAATCTCGGAAGAAAGGTTTCTGAGAGGAACTACCGTCTTGAATATAAAATAGTTTAATATTCTATTTGGCCTCCATCATCACAATATTTAAATTAAATCATTAAATAATAATTATTTTGACAAATGAAACGTCTTGCCATTTCAAAATTGTTGTTACGTATTACCGTAATGTTTAAAAACTATCAGTTAATTTACATTTTATGTAAGAATTTGAACAATGTGTAAGAGTATGAAAGTTGCAATTTTGACAACCTTCTGACTGCATAATTATAAACTAGAAGCAATATGTGAATTCCAACTTCATAGCTTTGTCTAAAGCAGGGACGGCAAACCCGCAGCTTACAATAGCTGCAATCTACGAATATGTAGCGCTCTCAATAATACGAACTTAACAAAAAGAGATAAATCTAGGCCATATTCGACAAACGTCAATAGTTACAAGCTGCAAATGTTTACCAATAATATCAAAGAGTACTGCGCCGCCCGCTGTCAAAAAATGCTGCAGTAGGATCTTTTTAACTATATACATAAGATTGACCTATGTTCCGCGTCGCCGACCCGACAACGGCTAGAAGCAGCAAGAATGTTCGAGAATTAGATGATCCAGGTAGGTAGCAGGTGCGCACGGTGGTTCCCCGTCATATGCAATAAATAATAAAGAATGGGCGCGTATATATATGCACTTCATAACGTTTTAGGCAGCGCCCCGGCAGGCATATATATTTTTTTAATTTGGCCTGCAGCTCAAAATTGTTGGCGCGCTGGACTGAAGGAATGTTCAGTAGCCGATAGAATTCTTCAAAGGCATGTAATACAAAAGTATTCAGATGAATATCATTAATAAACAGATAAATAGTAGGCTGTTCAATTATTTGTGCCTTCACAATCACTTTAATTGTTCATATATCTGCATTTTATTATTTATTTAAGTGTGGTAAAAAATGTTAATATGTTTACAATACAATGAGAGATAAAATTGGTGGCAAACTGTGACATCGGAATAGCCATCCGTATTTATAACAAGTTGTTTAACCTTAAATTTGGGATATTATTCATGTTTGATTATTAACGAAAGTTTTTTTATTTACCCTAGCAAATCATAAACCGAACCATTTGCTGTTGCACTAAAATGATTTATTTTTGTTTCTATGGTTTTACATTAATTTTGTAAGCTTGTAGTGATAGAATAGGATCATTAGCCTTTTTATTCCTCAGATTTATTATACTAGTGTGTTTTCTTTTTATTATGCTCTTTAATTTCAAAACTTTGAGAAAACCTCTTAACACCACGAAATTTTTATGTCATGGTGCTTTTCTCTTTGTTTTGTATGCTTGAAACAATAACCTCCATTCAATCCTAGCGTTGGGATGAGAATATCCATGTTACAATCTTCAATATAAGAAAATCTGTGTGTTTCTGACTGTTTTTCGGTATGAGTGATATTGTTATTAACAATTTGATAGCAAGAAATTTGAACAGTATGAAAACCATGTTATTCAGCATGTGAACTTCCAATACTTTTGGGTTATTTAAGCATCTAACAGTAAATTCGTTTTCACTGCAGGTCTAGATGATAATTTGTTGACTTCTGGTAGGGAGCACAAACTGCCTCAACATTTGATGTATGGGTTGATTTTATCGAAATATTATACTGAAAGACAGTGCACTTATCAAAATAAAAATTTCTTGTTAAGGTACCATTCCTCCTCCTCAGTTATCAATCTTTTTGATTGGTTTGATTCCACACTATCTGCTTCCATCGTCTTCTATTTCCTGCCAGCCTTTTCAGTTCGGTGTAGTTATTGCATTGTAGGTCGTTTATTAAGGTACCATTATGAATACCAACACTTTGACTAGCGGTTCATCATCACATATCTCTTTTAAATGGTTAAGCAATGGAGAGATATTTGTGACGACATTCAAAACATCGTTCGGAAGATGTTTCCTTGGTATTCCACAGCAAAATATTGAATTGCATTCTTCAAACTAGAAAAGTTTAAAGTCGTCTATGGTTTATCATCATTAATAGCTTTTTCGGCTTACTGTTGGGCATAGGCCTCTTCTATGTCACATGCTACTCTTCCGCGCTAAGGTAGAACACTGAGCTACCACAACACCCTGTCTATGGTTAAGATTTTGTTAGAAGCAGATAGATCCATGATGCTTCTCACGATATGATTGAATCCAATTAAATTAGCTTAAAACAATAAACATACCGTATGAACCTGTTTTTGGCATCATCCATCATGATGAATTAGAACTAGATGAGGTAATCACCAAATGGATTCTGATGAGACAAGAACAAGATTTCTTACTTCCTTGCACACCTACAGAAAGTTATTGATGATTGGTTGGGTTATATCGTAACGATAAGTGAAACGTTGATGTATTTCATTGTCTCGAAGATTATGCAGCTGTTGATGAATGATTCCACAATGATTCACCACATAAAGAATATTCTGGGATCTGGGATTAAGATTGGATAATTATGGTGCATTACTAGACCGCAGGAAAACATTAACCTAATTTAATGGTAATGGAAAGCAGAAAAATGTAAAAATTATAATGTTCATAACTTTTGTTTTCGCTGTAAAATCATAGCTAACTGTGGTAGAGTAATGGGAAATGCCTAAAATGACAGTGGAAACCTGGGAATTCATTCACCATGCAGCGTTTCACGGGAGAGCAGCGTGCTTTTTGTGTACGAGAGTATTACTTTAACAACAATTGTGCCACTGCTGTGCGCCGTAGATTCAGAAATAAATTTAATTTACACAATATCCAGCAATGTCCAAGCATCCAGACGATCCACTCATGGGTTAGCAAGTTTGAGGAAACTGCTTCAACACCGAATAAACGCAGCTCCGGTCGTCACAGGTCAGTAAGAACGAATGAATGCATTGAGACGGGGAGAGTGTCAGTGCGCGAAGAACCAAGTTTATCGACGCGAAAGCGCGCTGCTGCTTTAAGTGTAACAAAATCATCAATTTTTCGCATCCTCCACAAGGATTTACATTTGCATCCATACAAAATTCAATTGGTGCAAGAACTGAAGCCGACGGACTCCGCTAATAGGCTTTTTTTCGCCAACGAAATCATCAACCGGTTTCCAATAGTGGAAAACATCTTGTTCTCTGATGAGGCACATTTCCACCTTAATGGCCATATGAACAATCAAAATGTCGCTACTGGTGTGAAGAAAACCGAAGAAAGAAACATCAAAGGCCTCTGCATAGCCCGAAGGTTACAATTTCGGCTGCAATATCAGCAGCCGGAATAATCGGCCCAATCTTTTTTGAAGACTTCGAAGGTCATTAACTGTTAATTTTCAGCGTTATGTTGACATGATACGTACTTTTTTGGTTCCTGTTCTTCAAGAATTTGAAGGGTACAATCAGGAGACTTGGTTTCACCAGGATGGAGCCATACATCAAATTTTACGCTTTCCGTCGTTCAAACGCTATTTCCAGGAAAATTGATCTCACGAAGAGGGAACATTCAGTGGCCCTCCAGAAGTCCGGATCTGACTCCTTCTGATTTCTTCTTATGGGAATATTTCACGAGTCAGGTCTATCGAAACCAACCCGCCAACCTGATCGAACTTATGTAGAATATACGCGGAGAGCTTGAAGCCATAACTGTTGACACTTGTCGCCGCGTCATAATAAATTTTAGAGTTCGCGTCCAAAAGTGCCAGGAGGCAAACGGTGAACACCTCGACAACATAATCTTCAAAACATGAAATTCCCGAGTTTTTTGTATACCTATTGCGAAATAAAAATTTCATATTATTATTTCAAGTTCAAAAGTTAAGAACATTCTGGACCACCTTCTATGTCATTCTGCAGGACAATGCGCCTGAGCACAAATCCTTGGTACCCACAAAAATCGAACGAGTTAGACTTTAAACTGTAAGACCATACTTCTTATTCGCCAGACTTCAAATCTATATCCATTATAAAATAAAATTAATTGAAAGAATTCAAATTTGCTTTACATGAAGAAATTGTTAATGCTGCTGAAACTCGAATGTGGACCAAGCCAAATATATTTTTTATAATGTTGACTAAAAAAACTTTATCCAAAAAAGTATTTGTTTCTATGCCAAACAAGAAACTTCTCAATACACCTCGATATTCTGACCATAAATGATGCTCTTGTATTTGAAAACCTTATCTATTCTTTTTCCTTTACTGATCGCAAATTTTTTCATCATTGGTTCAAGCTTTTCATACTACAATTGTCTTTAAATGGCTTCCTGTCCACTTTTGTAAGACCTGTTGTTCGCACTGGTTTGATATTTTAACTTTGTTTGCTTGAATAATGCACCGAACAGTTTACTTGTAAATACATTTAACTTATTGTAAGCATTTCTAATTGCGTTTTCTGCGTTACACAAATCATAAAACATGTTCAAAGGTATTTGTCGAGAGTTTGCAGATGAAATGCTATTGATAGTTTTAATTTGTGCAGTAATATCTTTCTTCTCACTACTAGATATTTATATCTTTTCATTACTGAGTATAATTTCCATTCGAGCGTATTGAGGAAATGCTTTGAACGGCCTTCAAAGCGCTGTAATTGATTATAATTGAGCACTTCAAAACATATAAAACGCTTTACATGACTACGGAGTTAATCAAATAAATACATGTGAGTGGTTTTCTTTGTTTTCCAATGACTACCATTTTGAATTAGGAAGAAACATAAAAACACAGTCTATTAACATTTTTTGTCCATATGTAAACAATATTTTTTGTAATGAGTGAACCCTATCACACTACAAACAGTTTCGGCCCATTTAGCCGTCTGCAATGTCACAAAACTACAAGTAGACATTATGAGAACTTGACAATGTGTACAGATGTTTTAAAAATTGTAAGATCAACATAATTAATTCAGTAATGCCACTGTTAAACTTCCTCTTTTATGTAAAAATACCATCGGGCTTGTATATTTTACGTTTGTGGTACATTAAGCTTCCATAGGTAGCAGACGTACCCTCTAATGTCATGAATGTGTACCCACGAGCGGTTGAGGTGGAAACGAAACGGTGTTATGCGAAGAGGTAGGTTAAACAATAAGTACTTGAAACTGATGTTCAATAAAGGCGATTAAATCGATATTTTCAAAATCTCGCCTAGGCTTTGGTTTAAAATCTTGTGATTTACGTTGAGACTTCACTTGAGTGATTAGGATTTCGATTTTGCGAAAACTTCCGTCTTCAGACTTACTTCAAAAGCTTATTGATAGGTCATTAGTTACGATTTAAATTTAATTTATAAAATAGAAGATAAAGAAAGAAAGAAAAAAACAGAAGGGGAGCTATTCGAAACGTGTTTGAACAACAGGACACTACACTCAATTTTTTTTTAAATTCCTGATTCACAGTGGAAATGATCCTCATAAATATTATAAAACCATTTCGCAAGTTCTTCAGTTCTCTATCAAGCAACAATATTTGTATGGGGTCACAGTGATTAATATAAATTGTAATTATTGAAAATAAGTTTTAAAAAATTCAACTTTTGAAGCCATCTAGCATTGTTTTATTTTAACGAAATGATTAGAAAATAAATTTTTGTACCCGCTACTAAACGAAAATTAGAAAATGATGGTACACGTCTTATACAATATTATTTCTCTTAAATATTATTTGTAGTTTTCGGTATTTTTTCACTAAGCGATAGGAAAGCTATCTACTAGTATATCTTTTTTTCCATTAATTCATACTGCCGCCATCTCCCGCACCCTAAACTTAACTAAGTGAAATACGGTCGCCTCAGCTGGGGTTCGACGACAAGGCCGATCGGACCGCATTTCACTGTGACCTCGACTGATAGCGCATATTCGCACTGCCCACCGAGGTCCCTTCTACTAGTATATCTAACATTTTAACTGGTTAAACATTATCTAAAACACGCAAACATTCGGCTGAGCGACGAGTATACTATTATTTGAAGTTATAACTGTACGTTGAATATGTTTGTAGAAAACATTAGGAAACGCGTATTACATACTTCATTAGAAATATAAGATACCGACTGGTACAGCTTATGAAGGAGTTTGGGCTGCAAGGTGGAAGGTCAGAGCTCCCGTATCTTTGCTCTCACACCCTCTTGCCGCGTGCGAAATTCATGAAACGTGGCATTGTGGTGGGCATCATGCAGTGGCCAACCGCTTTAATCCCCCTTATTCATTAGAACGTGTGTTCCAATTATTTATGCGAATTGTTAGACCACACTGGCCCCAAAATACTATATATTTGGTAAAATAGTCAAGTATGCATCTGAAAGCAATACGTTCGGTACAGGAAAACTATATTTTAGTATACTACCAATAAAGGTAAATATAAAATAGTGGCAATGAATTCCTATTGACAGTGTGGCAGTCTATTTGAGATAATTTGGTTTTTCAACACGATGGTGCTCCATGCCTGACCGCAATCCGCAATATCAATAGAAAGCTGGCTTGGTGGATGTATCGTTTCTGCTTTGCAATGTATTTTGAAATAATACGATTTTACACTCAATGTAACTCCTTTCGCATAAAATGCAGAAGAATCTACCACGCACAACAAACGTATTCAAAATATACCTAATGATAGCAAATATGGAATAATATCTAATCTTAAAAATATGTAACGTTCCTAGTCTCCTTATAGAATTAAAACCGTTATAGACAATAAAACAGATATACATAATACCATATTAAAGTAATGATTGAACTGTTATGAATTGCCAGCTACATTCGTTTATTTCAATTGCTCAAATACTACCAAATATAAAATTATTTTTCAAGTTTTATTTTACTATAATATAATTTTTGCCAAAATAAAAAAATAGAGCTTTCGTAATAATATATTAAAATATTGAATATAAATTGTTAAGTGCCTGAGCTATTTTGGAGTCGTAGATAGCAGGCCGTGCTTCGGAGGGCACGTCAAGCCGTCGGTCCCGGTTGTGGTATAAACACCGTTGACAATCGTAAACCATGTAGTGGAACTTCTTTTCTCCCTTCAACGGTCTAACCTAGCCTGCTGCTCGGTATAGATGCAACAAGAGCTCACAGAGTCTATATACAGAAAAAGAAAAGGACGTCTATGATTATTAATATAATAGGTTCTCTAATCTTAAAAAACTTATTAATGGACCCTACCACGTATACACAATACCCGTTTTTTCAGTTGGTTGAGGTTCAGTACTTTCCGTGTATCTATAAAAGAAACTAAATTTAAATCATAACCGATAATTATTTATATGTTTTTAGAAGTAACACAATGAATCGTAACTTCAAGTAAACTAAAATTTCTCTTAGACACAATTTCAACATAAATTCGCCCGCAAGAGCAGCGGCATGTTTCACACAGGCATAATAAAACGACTAGTACCGTGTAATTTAGTCCTTGCACGATCTCTCGTATAGCATTCAATGATTGCGTACTTTGGTAGTAGATCCATTCGCAAAAAAACGAAAATCTGCCTATGACAAGCCCCCGAACAACTAGCCAGTCAGAGGAGGCACATCTTCCGGGTTCTAACAACGAAGACGATCCATTCGTCTGACTGTATAATTGGTAGTTGCAGTGCGCATTCAAAATAATACGGTAGTAGGTGCAATTAATTCGAGTCGGTCAGCTTAATGAAAGCTTACTTCATTTCGCTTGACTTAAATATGGTTGCGGGTTATTTATTAAGAGATATAATTAATTTAAACAGTAATTCAAGTTAATGGACACTTCTGGCTGTTTGCCTTTTGCTAAATTTTGTTTGCCATTGAAGCATTCTTTTCCTGATCTCATGTTGCTTATATCACGACTTTTGAAATTTTCTTTAATTAGAACCGATAGAAAAAATGGTGATCTACAGGGTGTATTAGATATCAGGAACTACAAACTTAACAGAATTCTTTGTCTCAATAGCGTTTTTAAAATACTTATAAGTATTTAAAGTTGATAAAATTTTTAAAAGTTTAGTCGTTCTACTGTGTTTTACGATGCTGTAATAATGCATTAAGAAAATTGTAGATAATGATGTGATTCCGAACTTAGCATAAATACTCGGTTTTAATTAAACAAATGTTTCTTATTGTAAAACAAAGGTCCACTATTACAAGATATTAAATAAAATGTCTACGATGTATAATCGACTTAAAATTATACCGTTAGCCACTTTAAAAAAGTCCTTAGAACAAGGATTTACAAGCTACTTGAGACTCGACTTAAAGCACCTGGCGCTTTCTGTTAAATTTACATATTCCGAAGAGACTGGGTTTATCTGGGGGTTGTGACTCAAGCAAGAAGCTTAAATTCTCTGTTTTTTATTAATTATTTAAGATTACCCTGTTTAGTTGAACTGTTCTTATTTATGTTAATTCTAGTAAAAACTATGTATCAAAATCAGCTTCCTTAATTAGCTTGAATTAGTAATATGTTACTTTTCGGGGATTAAATTAGATAGTTGCCTTAATGACATAATTAATTAACTAAAGTAGTAAACAGCGCGAAGCTTCTGTGCGAAATAGTAATGTATTTTTACTTTATTTAAAAATGTGGACAACGTGGACTGATAGCGAACATTTAATTCGGTGAAAAATATGTCAAATGTATTAGGAAAACTGCTTGATTATGGTAAAACTGTTAAATTAAACATTACGTCAAGATTATACTGCAACATAGTGTTCCGAAAGTATGGGACGTATGGGAATTAAACATAGAACTATAAACAAGCGTCAAGTTATTATGGAATTAAACAGATTACAAGCATGAGGCGTATGATGAAATACTTTTGAATCTTCGGCTGTACCGAAGAGATGTCTATTGTCTTCTCCAAAGGATATAAAAATAAATCAAAGTCTTACACTAAAATTGCCTTGAAACTAGGAAGCAAACGTAATTACCATTTTGTAATCAATATTTTTAGGAACATAAGCACGTCGTAATAGCCTACATTTCAGATACACCCTCTATACAGAGGTGTGTCTAAAAATTTTGCTCCTACACATTTCATTTACCTTTTCGCACAAATTAATTAACTAGTTTTAGCGAAAGCGTATTTACTAATATGCGTGGGTTTATCTACGTGCTAAAGGTCTAATAGAGGCTTAATAAAGTAAAATTACACCTAACACACGCTGCACGCTGATAGATATTAAGAAAGGAAAATGTATTTTAAGAACTTTTAAGTAATAATGATTTGCTAAAAAGTATTAGTGTAACCATAAAACTGAAAAAACCTTTACTGTACTCGGCTAGGTTAGGATCCGGCGTATTATATAGATATTACTACAGTTAGAAGCTAAAGCGATTTTTTTGTTAATAGACACAAATCGTGCTTTATTCCTAATTATTTGTCTGGGTGTGGTGGTAGCTCAGTTGGTAGAGCGCTCGCTTTCTAAATAAACGTCGATTCTGGCTTGGGTTCAAAACCTAAGCATTAGTATACAGATTTACACAAATTTCGTCTGCAACCCATCACACACATTTTCCCAATCCAGTTTGCAACCGTGGGATCTTAATGCTCGTTCGGATTCGACGTTATACTGTAGATCCCCCGTGTTTCTACCTTAGCGCTGAGGAGAAACACGTGGTACGGAAGAAGCCGATATCCAGCAGTGGGACAAAAAGGCTGTCAATGATGATGAAGATGATGATTCGTCTGCTAACTTGAAAAAATTATCTGAAAGCATTTCTAACTGGGTGTTTCGAAGGGCCAGAACATTTGCTCTGAAGTTTTTGAAACTTCCCAGCTTAAATTAAATTGCATAAACGGAACTGACTTTTCCACTAAATTTTATAATAATACACAGTATTATTTTAAATTGTTTTTATTTGTCATAATTTAGCCAAAAATGTTTCATACACCTAAAATGTTGTAATCTAAATATATCGTTATAGCTGGCAGGATCACGTATGTAATACAGACCAATTAGACATGTTTGCTGCAAACTTATAATACGTGTGAAACCATTCCAAAGAGTCGGTTTTTGCTATGTGGCTGTATCTAGAACATATCACAGTTCCTCTTGGTTTGTCTACTTTTGTGTTATTATCATGCTGATATATTTCTGTAAATTCTTGGTTAAATCAATCGTTTTAAAACTGCAGCTTTTGTGTCATTACCCAGGAAGTGTAGCAGGGCCGGTTTGTATGATACTGAAGAATGCATACTGGGACTTGCTACAAACGCCTACTTCTCGGAACCATTCCATGGTGTTCGCAAGCTTATTTTAATTTGTACAGAATACCTATGTTAATCTATACCCCATAATGGTGTGTTACAATATTCAAATTTTACATACTTAGTATTTATTTTGGCTTAGTTCTAACAAAAAAAGAAAAATAATAGAATTTGGATATATTTATTTGCGACCGGGTATTAAATTAGTTTAAAGACTAATTCCTACCACAATTTTAGCCTTGTCTTTGTGTATACAATGAAAATTTATGTTGAGTTTTTATACAGTCATGAATCTATCACAGCTAGTCAATTTGGTGAATGAGTTTTTGAAAAAGGGTTGTATTTAACCGAGCACCAAAGTAATATTCATATGACCACTAAATATTTGTCTTGTGCCACCAAAAATCGTAGTTGAGCACCAAAATTTAATTACCAAATTATTTATTTTTGAGCCCCAAAGTATTGAGTTTTGAAGTTTATTTATCTATTTCCGCAGCAACTTATTATTGTTGACACCACAAATCTTACTTTATCACTAAATATTTGAACACCAAAATAAACAAGAATCGGCATCATAATAATATATTTAAGCCCCAAAAACACAGCAATAAAAATAATATGATACTACTAAAATGATACTTAAAGAATTTCTATCTCGTAAGTCAGTTAATAATATTATACGTACCTACTAATATTACCTATATTTTCCCAAAATAATGTATTTTTGACCCTGTATACTGTAATACTTACATAGTTTTCACAATGAACAACGCTAGCTGCGTTCTCGGTGATTACAAGAAGGCAACTAACTGCTCTTCTGTTGCATTCTGGGAGCTGGCGTCATGTCGTGCACAGGTTGACAACCCGTTTTTATTTTTTGGTGCTCACAGTATTATTCCCAACCATTATTTTGGGGTTTGTACAGTATATTTGGTGTGTACAGGGTGGGCAAATTTCGATGTTTGTATAGGGTAACTCGGTAATTATAGGAGATACAAAAAAATGGAAGGCACGTTCTCGATCTCTTTTTTTGAGACAAATTCACTGGCGGAAACAAAAATTTGCTATCGTCTTTTGTTTTC
>JABXWE010060386.1:0-14295 GCA_014611495.1 Limonius californicus
TCACGGTACCACAATAAGAATTAGTTAAGATTTTATGGTATCAAAGTATACAAGCACTGAAGTATCGGAATACAAAAAAATCAAAGTATAATTGTACCAAAGTACAGAAGTATCGAAATATCAAAATATTCAAGTATTAAAAGATCAAAGAATAGAGATATCAAAGTATCAAGGTACTAAAGTATTGAGGCATCGTAATATCAAATGCTAAAATATTAAATTATTAAAAGATCAAGGTACCGGTTATCAATGTATCTAGGTATACACAACAACAACAACACTATCAATTATTCCAGATAGTAACATAGTACAGTTTCAACATATGCAAGCATCGAAGTACCGAAATATCAAAAAATCGAAGCATTGCAATATTGAAATGTCAAAATTTTAAAATATCAAGGTATTAAAGTATTGAAGCTTTAACACATCAGCTATCAAATTATTGAAATATCAAAATAGAAGTTGCAATTTGTCAATGTATTATTGTATCAACCCATATCAGTATGAAATAATCTAGATATTACAGTGTCACGGTATGCAAGCATCGAAGTATCGAAATACCAAAAAATCGAAGCATAGCGATATCGAAATATCACAGTTTTAATATATCAAGGTAATAAAGTATTGAAGCGTTAAAATAGCATGTGTCATAGTATTAGATTATTGAAATATAAAAATAGAGGTATCAGTGTATCAATATACCATTGCATCAACGTATCACAATATGAAGTAATTAAGATATTAAGATATTACGGTATCAAGGTAAAGCAAGGAGTATCGGAGTACCAAAAAATTAAGTATAATTATATCAGAGTAACAAAGTATCAAGATATCAAGATACCAATATATCAAGGCATTAAAGTATTGAAGCATCAAACTATAAGGTGTTAAAGTATACAATTATTGGTATATAAAAATCGAGGTATCAATGTATAAATATATCAATGTATCAAAGTATCACAATATCAATAATTGATATGATGAATTATTCATCCATATATTAGATATTGCTTTTCAGACGTAAATCTTTTCGATACATAAATGCTTTCGACATCTTGATATTTGATACATCATTACTTTGGATATTGAAGGATTAATGATCTGCAATCTTTTCAGGACTAAAACTTTAATGTACTTCGAAACACTAAATTTTAAAACGATCCGTTTGGAACTTCTGAAATACAGAGTTTTACACACGGATGCCGAAACACACACAGATCTACATATTGAAAAATTTGGGCAAAGTATTAATACTTACCTAATGTGTCAATACTTTGTCTGGTATTGGGTATTAATACCGCTATCTGACCATATAGAAAGTATCAACAGGATCAAGATTATGTAATCCACTGAAGTATCAAAAACTCGAAAGTGTGCGAAAACATCTAAGTATTAAAGTTTAAAAAGTATAGAAACATCGAAATTATTATACGCAATAAAAGCATCAAAGTATGTATAATATTTAAGCAGACACTATCAAAATAGGGTAAAAAGCACAAAAATTTAGAGCATTGGTTGATTTCAGTAAAACGAAAATTTTGATAAATCAGAAAATTCGATAGGGTTAGCAACACTGCTAGTAGTTTATTAAATACAGAGTCTTAATTTTGTATGACATATCCTACATTTCTTAAATACTTACTTCAATACCTCGGTACTATTTTACTTTGAACTGTCTATACTTTGAAACTTTCATGTTTCAATACTTTAGATATTTCGATACATCGATTTTATACTTTTGGTTTTTCAAAATCTTCGATACTTGGATCTGCAGTATTTGATACTCATATTGTAGTACAGTTCAGCCCTAGTAAAAGTCTTCTACGCGTACGGGAAACCAAAATTTCGTGACTGCAATAAGCTCAACTTAATGTTTCCGTTAAATTTTCTTATCTTTAACAACTGAAACAATTAAGGGTAATTTACTTTGCTCTGAAATCAAATGCACGGCAATTAAAAAATTCCAGAATTTTCTAAAATCTCCACTTGACACGCAAATTAACGCTTTTCTGTAATGTGCACGAAATTTGTTTATGATTACTTATCAAAATATTTCTAATGCGTTCCTACCCCTAGTTTTATAAGTATTGCTCGTTCTATGGGATTCTAGTTTCAATCCGTAGTTTTCCTCAAACAGTACTAATTTGAAAACCATTTCGAGTAAGATATATATTTTCGAAAATAGAATAGAAGAAATAAAGCAATTCTTCTGACTAGTATTTGAAACAAATTAAAATTTAGAAAATTACAAATGATTGTAATTTAATTTCATTATAATAGTTACAGAAAATTACAAAGTGCAAAATTAAGATTCAATTGAAATTAATTGATTTATGATGTGTTTTGTTATAACTTCAACAATTTTAAAGAGATCCTAAATAGCTTTACAGTTACTTTATATTTCCATTGTATTAAGGGAAAATATTTTATTTAATATACGCTAATTATATAACAAACCCAGGACTATTTATTTTGTAGGCCGCGGATTTCCATTACAAAAGATTTTTAATTGTAATTTAAGAAAGAAATAAGTGATTCGGTTTAGCTTTATGAAACTATTGCTCATTGTGTTCGTATCTAAATCTAAATGAGAATTCCATTTATTATTGTTCTGTCTACTGGAACCATCGCCCACAGAAAAACCTTTTTTAATATACCAGAAAGGAAATACAATACGTAACAGTTTACTGAAAAGGCCGTAACGTTGCGTTCAAGACCATAATTTATGAAAACTTGTTTAAAATTCTGTATGTAGGCAAACTGCTCCGGTTTTAAATAACAGTTGTGCGTGGATATGAATGGTAATCTAAATTTAAATTTTTCGTCCCAATAGGAAAATTATGATAGCTTATAGAAGAATGTAAAGAATAATTATGATCGACAAAAAATGTAAAACTGATATCATTCAAAAGTAAAATATAGAAAATGTAGAGCACAATTTTCAAATAAAATTGAAATTCCGACTATTCATTAAATTAATTTTTTTGAAAATAATTTCCTTGGAATGAAAAATCTAAATTCCAAACACAAATATAAAAACAATTTTTCTAGATTTGTACAATAACTTATAACTAAAGTAGTCATCTCTTCGGGCTTAAACCGCGTTGTTGTGGGATTGACTGATGCTGACGTTTTGCTAACCGTTGTAGGTCTAAGCTGAAGAGATGACTTCATTAGACGCAAATCGCGGAAGCCTGAATTTTTATATATTAAAGTGGAATATTCTTATCGCACTTAGGCAAGCTGTGATTTTTTGCTTACTTGCCTGCCGATGAATATCCCGAATCAAATGCGACAAACTAATGTCATAAGGAAAAACGAAAAGTATTATATTAAAAAAGCGGTTCAAAACATACAAACATAAAATAGAGTTAATGTAAGAAACAAAACGGGTGGTTACGTAGAAAGCCACTGGGATTTACATACAAAAACAGATAATTTTTACTTTGAATAACATTTACGGAAACTGTTCTTCTTGCTGTTCAAGCAGAGTCCACATATTACATTGCCACTTCGAGTGGTGTGGTTTCCCTTTGGTGCTGCAGTAGACACATTTGAGGATTGCATAAATAGTCAAATGTGACGCCTTTTTGGACCGGTTTATCGCAAACTCATCCGGGCCCAGGGGCGGTGTGCCATAGAACCATTTGAGCGCGAAGACGGTTTGGCACAGGACCGTTTAGGCGCATCCTTTGTTGAGCGCAAGGGCGTTTAGGCGCAAAGTTTAAAATTTTAATGATCAAATGCAAAGCGTGATACATTTCTTTGAATTTTAAGGTATATGTGATTTTAAGTTTTTGGAATGGCATTATTAAGAATTATTAGTAAGTACCAGCTATTTTCTTGCACTTGATATCACATGTTTCCTTAGGTAACGGAGTCAGTAACAATGTTTATGAAAACAAATCGAAATGCTCCTATTTCTATGGCTAGAAACTAGACTTTGTGAATACTTTAAAAGGAAAGGCGTATTAAAAGTATATAGATTTTGTTCTTTATGAAAATTTATTTTTTGTTATTCATCTTTACATAAATTGTACTCATCCTTAGTGAAATAAAATAGATTCCCTAAAATGTTATTTAATTGTTTTAATAAAAGATATGTACAAAAATGTATTTGCACTGACATACGGTATATTTTGAGGTAGGCAACCCGTAATGTTCTAGGTAAATAACATAAATACAACAATATTGTAGTATACAAAATATTTAAGGATGCTTTTTTTGAACGTTCGGTGAAGATCTTCTTAACGAATCTGTTGTTTTATCAATTGGAGCTATTAATTTGGATAATTAGCAATTTTAATGGCAATACAAAACTTTTCATAAAATAAATCACTTTTAATATATGTATGCGCCCAACAGTCCCTGCGCCCAACCGTCGCGCGCCCAACCGTCGCGCGCCCAACCGTGCCTGCGCCCAACTGTCCCTGCGCCCAACCGTCCATGCGCCAAACCGTTCTTGCGCCCACACGGCTTTACGCTCAACCGTCCCTGCGCCCAAACAGATTTGCGCCAAACCGCCATCGTCAAATTAGGTGCACCAAACCAGCCGTACCAAAACATCCTAGATCGCGTCTGCATACCATATTTCCAAAGTCATATTTTACATTTCGGATTTAATACATTGGCGTCATCACTTTTTCTTCTACGTTTCTGACGTTTTGGTATCCCTATCAACTTCCTAGAAATAGCTAATCAAAAGTTCTTCATTAGTTCGTTTGCGATAAAATATTAAAGCATTTACTATGGTCACATCCCGAGAGTGTCAGAATAGTCCAAGTGGTTTTACCGCCAAACCATCTACACGAATAACGCTTTTTGGCATTGACATGCATTACTAAAAAAATATTCCAGGAAGAGACAATCCCAACCGAATGTAGAACCTGCAATTTTATTACATTGTTTAAAAAGGGAGACAAACGAAAACCCGAAAACTATAGAGGAATCAACCTGTTAAACACGACTCTGAACTTAACAACTAGAATAATAGCCAATCAAATCAATGCAATAATGACTATAGCAGAAAAACAGAAAGGTTTTAGAACCGGAAGATCTTGTATAAAAGCTATATTTATCTTACGACAAACAGCAGAAAATCCCTGGAGTTTAATGTGCCAACGTACCTGTGCTTCATTGATTTACACAAGGCATTCCATAGGATTCAGCTACATGACGTACTAAATATTGTATATAAAAGACAAATTCCTATTAATCTGATAAATGTAATCAAAAACGTATACACTGATAACTATGCGAAGCTCAGAATACAAGTAGAACCTAGTCATCCTATCGCTGTTGAAAAGGGCATTAGGCAGGGCGACTCACTGAGCCCCTGTTGTTCAATTTACTAACGGATTAAATAGTTAACAGCGTCAAGAACCTTACAGGATATACGATGGGAAACAGTGAGGTAAACATTTTATGCTATGCAGATGATGTCGTACTAATCGCATAAGAGGAACAAAGACCTGTATTTCAGTTCAATAACACAGCCAAAAAGTATAATACGATTATCTCGACAGTCTCAGAAGAACCTATCAGGTGTAAACTGGCAATGGAGAATGAAGCTATAAAACAAATAATGAGCATAAAATACCTTGAAGTAAAAATAACAAGCTGTGGTAATTTACAACAGGAAATTGAGGAGCAAATAATGAAAGCCAATAGAATAGCGGGGTGTCTGAATAATACAATATGGAGAAATAAACACCTGCGAATGGAGGCAAAAACAAGAATTTACAAAGGAGTAATCAGACTCATAATTACCTACATGGCCGAAACAAGAAGCAACACGACAAGAATAAAAAGACGAATAGAAAGAAACGAAACGAAGATTCTAAGACGCATTAACAACAAAACACTAAGAGATAGAATTCTGAATGCTGACATAACACAAGCATGTCAGGTTACATCAATAGAAGAATGGACAGACAGAAGGACACAAGAATGGAATAATCACAGTAATAGAATGGACCAGCACCGTCTAGTGAAAATTGCAAGAGACTAAATCCCGATAGTCAGAAGGAATGTGGGACGACCAACAAAAAGATGGCGAGATATTTTCTAAGGGAAACTATATTAGAACAGGCTTATAGCCTAATAAGAAGACATTGCCATTTGGTACTATGACGATAAAAACCAAGTATAACTTTAATATATGCAGATTTAAATAAAATATACAATTACCAACTATTATATCCTGGTATTTTTCAAAATAACACTCAGTCGAGAACAATTGGCATATGAATTTGACAGTACCTCAATGCTATATCATTTTGTTCCAAAGAACTGCAATTTAAGAACTTTTAACAAGTATCAAAAAGGTATGTCAATAGGTGATACCCGGTATACTATCTTTGTACTCATCCCTAGAAGCCACTATGATGCTTTTAAATATTTTTCTAAACGTTATTTCGTAGCGTAGCTACTGGGAACCAAAGTGCGGTACCAGACGTCCCGATTCTTCGGGATTTATCATTATTTTTGGTTCGATGTCCCGATGTCCCCACGATGTGTTTCCGGGACTATTGTGTGTGTAATTTACAATAATATACCAATATTGATATTATATTAAAAGTCACGAAACATCAAGGTCACCATCAACGATGGAAGTAAGACAGCCTATGCTACCAGAGGGTGCCCGCAGGGGGGAGTACTCTTTCCCCTGCTGTGGAACTTGGTAGTTAACAGCTTGATCACTGACCTAAACAATCAAGGTTTTTATACTCAAGGTTACGCGGATGATGTAGTAATCTTGGCCACTGGTAGATTCCACGGGACAGTCCTAGAGATTGCTCAATATGGACTGAATACCGTAGAACGCTGGTGCAGAGAGCATTCGCTGACGGTCTACCCAACGAAGACCAAAACAGTGCTCTTTACTAAAAGAAAGAACCTACAAGAAGGGGCCCTTACCTTATACAACACTCCCCTAGCCTGGGACTCCAAACTAAAATATCTGGGCGTCATACGTGACCAGAGACTTACTTGCAGAAACCATGTAGAGGAAAGAGCAAGGAAGGCAACTGCAAACTTTTGGATTTGCAGAGGTGCCTTTGGCACAACCTGGGGGTTCAAACCAAAGGTGGTACACTGGACGTACATAACCATGGTAAGACCCATCATCACGTATGCAGCGCTTATCTGGTGGAAAGGCGGAGATACACAAAGACTGGGAACAATCCTCAATCGAGTGCAGCGTTTGGCCTGTGTGGGCATTACGAGTGCACTAAAAACAACACCAACAGCTGCTCTCGAGGCGCTAATAGGGTTCCCAGCACTGCCAATGGCAGTGAAGTCAGAGGCACTGCTAGCGGCCTGGAGAGTAAAGCAATTAAACTTATGGAAGGACGTGGGCTATAACATTACGGCATTGCGGGATACTATCCAGTGCACCAGAGATCTGCTGCATGGGGGTAGACCGCATGGTACCAAGGTATACGTTCAACAGAAACTTCCAAATCAACATTCCCACCAAAGAGGAATGGGCAGTAAAGTCCCAGGATCTTGCCAATGCAGGACTAATCTGGTTTACAGACGGATCCAAAATGGCAGGCGGAACTAGAGCAGGCATATTTGGACAGTCCCCAAGAGTAGAACTATCTACACCATTGGGGACTCATACGTCAGTGTTTCAGGCGGAAATAGTAGCTATCTCCGAGTGCGCTGATGAATCTAATCGTAGGGCATACCAAAATTTGTCCATCACGATATACCCAGACAGCCAAGCGGCTCTTAAATCGCTCAGCAATCCTAAGAAAACCTCGCGGTTGGTATTAGAATGCTGGGAAAAACTACAGGCGATGGTGCAGCGTAACGTTAGATTGGCGCTGTGTTGGATACCGGGACACAGTGGGTTTGAGGGTAACGAACACGCTGATCGGCTGTTCCGGATGGACTCCTTGGAGCACCTCTGGGGACCCGAACCAGCAGTGGGCGTACCTCAAAGCTCAATTAAGGCCACTATAATGGACAGACTGAGAAATCAGCATGTCCAAAGGTGGAAACAACAACCGTTTAGGCAAGCAAGACTTCTCATAGAAGGAACAGCCCAAAAGCAAACAGACTTCCTATTAAATCTGGGACGGAAAGACATCAAGGCCATAGTAGGCCTCTTAACAGGCCATGGCCATCTGAACAAACCACTAACCACTAACCACATTGGGAATGAGAAACGATGCCCTCTGTCGGAAGTGTAAAACAGAAGAAGAAACCTCTATTCATGTACTCTGTCGGTGTGCAGCGCTTGCCACTCTCAGATTCAGGGTCTTCGGGGTCTGGTTTCCAGAACCTGAGGACATTCGAAGAGCCCCTCTGAGACAGATCCTGGCCTTCATCGAAAGGTCGGATCCGCTCTAATGAGGCACGCAACAGACAGGATGCACAATGGATCAAAAGGTCTGAGTGCTCCACATCTGGGCCCTGTCAATTTAGAAATAGAAATAGAATACATATTAAAAGTCGTTTGGAAACTGTTCTTGCCTTTCCTTGTCAGTTTCAGTCTTTACGTAATGTGTCGGGCGAACTCGGACTCAAAAATTAAAGATCGGATCTGATCGTTTTCGATCGCTACTACTCACGAGTGCGTTTAGTTTCAAGTATACAGTGCACTATAGTGCAGATAATCATACAAGATCTTTAATTAACCTTATTTAATAGGAAATTGTATTCTATAAATGGTAGAGAATAAAAGTAAGTGAAAGAACTTGCTATTTCAGTCGCCCTGTCCCGAATTTTAAGTGTACCAATTTGCTCACCCTAGACCAAAGAGTTATAGCATAAATCTCAAATGACAAAAATCTCGAAAGCCAAAACATCGAAAGTGAGAAGGGGCAAACATCTCGTAGTGCAAACTACTTCTCTATGGTAAAATGTGTAAGATGTAAAACTAGATTGCTCGATTACTCCGATTAATTTACTTCTTCAATGTAAGTAAATTATTTTATACTAGATGGTAAATAAGTAACTTAGCACTTGAAATTCAACAAATATCAATTGACTTTTCGATGTTAGAAAAGCTTTCCATCCCATTCCGCTCTGGTTATTTTTATAATATTTTAGAGTTACCGTGTATATTCTAAAATTAACCATAATGGAAACATGAAATTGCTACTTTGTTCCTAATTGGAGAGTTTTCGTAAATGAAAATTAACAAAGGGAAATTAAATCGGAAAGTTTCTAAAAGCTTTTGTAGTTACTTTAAACTTAAATAGTTAACGTTCGTCTTAACACTGGCTCTATCCGTAATAAAGTCTTTTATCTTAATTTGAACTACTCGTACTAATAAGATACTTAATGGAAACTTTTAAATTGGAGTAAAAACTTTAGTTGGCTAAGAAACTGAGTTGGCAAACAGTTTAAAATTAGTTAGTTATTTGAATTTAACTAGCACGTGTATCTAACCGTTGGTGTGTTTTAAATTTATCCTAATTGAGTGTATTATCTTGGTGTGGTGCAGAAAAAGCTCAGGAAGAGCCTCCGCCCTAATGTGGAACGAGGTTAGCTTAGTCCGCGTTTCCACGGCAACACATTCCCTGCAGGTTAAAACCTTATTGGATATGTTCATCGTTATTTTTTCTATTTTTCCACTTTTCTCTCCGCATTTACATTTTCCATCTAGGGCTTCCATTTTCCGATGTGCGCCTCGCCTGGATATTGTATCAGATATTTCGAGGCGCGGATTTCCAATACCTCGCACTCGGGACTCTCTGATTGCTTGTTGGAGATTTGCCATCCTCGCGCGTCCGCTTTTTATAGTTTTACTCAATCAACTATTTTCACGATGGATTATTCCCATACTCCGTAATTCCGTGCTTCGCATTAATAAATCCGATTTTTCCAGCGACAATCACGAAAAAAAGGAAAAAGCTGAATTTTAATATCCACATCGTTAAATCACATTCGAAATGTTGTTAGTGTTGAAAATTCGCTTTCACATTTTGTGTAAACCGCTTTCCAGCAAAAAAATTACTGTTCACTAATACAGGGTGGACAATGTAACTTATAACAATTGCAAACTGATGCTGCAACCCAACGTATACGTGTGCAGGCAGCTAAATCTATTAATATTAGTTTAGGTGTGACAATTTTTAACAATCAACCGTTCAATTTGTTTTGTATGTACGTTTGGCAATAAGTAAAATTAATGTTTACCAAAAAATATAATTCGAATGATTACATAAAATAACTAAGGACATCCAGTAGGTTGCTTGGTGGGTGGTGTCAAAAAGCCGTCCTGAACCCACTTTTTCAATTATTTTTCAGTCACCTACAAGGATTTACCTTTCACAATTTTGGTAAGTCAATGCCTCGCAAAAAATGAATCTGTTCGCTAATACAGGGTGGACACCGTGACTTATAACCTTCGACAAAATGATTCTGCAACCCAATATACACGTGTATGAGCAACTAAGTCTATCAATATTATTCTATAGTGGAAATAGATTAGACACCGTAATTTAATAGAAGTATTGTGTCTGATATAACAGTTTTGAACAACTACTGAAGTGGTTATTTGCTATTTTAGATAATTTACTTGCGAAGTTTTGTATGTAAGCTTGGCATTATGTAAAATAAATGTTGACAAATAAATAATCATGCCAATTCACTGGGTCTAATCACATAAAATAACTAACAACATTCATTGAATGTTTAGGAGTGTTAAAACGTTCTGTGTCAATTAAAAAATTGATACAAATTAAAGTTTGAAGGAACTTCTTAAAAAATATGGTTCAGTCCCAACCGAAGATTGCCCTTCACGTTTTGCGTAAGCCACAGCGTCGCAAAAAATTATATTGCGTTGGTTGCGCCAATAATACATATTAAAATGAATTGTTTGTCATCGAATAACTTAATTTCCAATTTACATCAGCATGCTTTATAATAACAAAGATCTCAGAGTTAGTTTCGTGGCCTCTCCACAGATAGTTATCTAATTGCAATAATGAATAACACAAATACAAATATAAGTCAATTGTGAACTTATCTTTATCCTGCTAATTGTTGATCGTTAACCATACGGTTGTCACAACTTTTGTAGTTATAAGTTGTTAAAATTCAATGAAACACTTCAACCACTTTCATTTAAATGTATTAAACAGATCAGGTACGTAAATTTGTAAATTGATCTTTTAATTCAACCCAAAATTGCTTTCGATGAACTATAACTTTATTTAAGTTCCAGGAACATTATAAATAAACAACACAATTTGACCTCCAAACTCCAGGTAAGATTTAATATTTTAGAATATAAACACTTATAAATTGAACTTAGATGAGATTTATTAATTTTTTTCAGCACATAATAAACACATCACATACGGATACTTTAACATTCAATTAAACATCGTTTAATTTAGATAACTTAACCTCAAACACAAAATGTAAATAATCTTAGGCTCCGCCCAAAATTTGCAAAATTAGTCTTTAATATTTTATAATTTTAAATTCGGAGCGCACAAATTGCGTGTGCTTACTCCTCAAGCTTCAAAAACAGACTAAGTTTCCCAAATTCGTACAAATCCTACTTTAAAATTAAAAAAGTACCAATCAGGGAACAGAGAATTATCACTTAGCTCTTCAGCTGATCTATTACATTATAAAATTGTTAATAATTGAATTAATATACAAAATTTCAATAAATAAAGTTCAGAATCATAATCCTTATAAAATTACGAAACTTTTAATACAACTTAAGCCACGGTTTGAAACAAGTCCCCGGAGTCCCTTTGTCACCACGAAATCAGTAGAAGTACGTGATCCAGATTTTATACAGCTTGAGGAACTTTCGTATAGATGATCGTCGGTAAATAGTAATGTACTAAGTATTTCGTCACCAATCTGCACTCCCACACCGCCATACTTTCTTCTCCACTGTATTAAGGCTTCGTTAAGATAAATTTTAAACAAAAGGAGTGCTATACGTATACAGCACCCATGTCGGAGTCCCTTTGTCACCACGAAATCAGTAGAAGTACGTGATCCAGATTTTATACGGCTTGTAGACCTTTCGCATAGATTTTTTACGCCAGCAACATATATATTACTGACGTTGGAGTTTTGCACGCATTCCCACATTTTGCTTTGCGGAACACTCTCATACGTCTTCTTAATGTCTATGAAGGTAAGATGTAAAGATCTTCCACGTACACTCTTCTTTTCAATAATTTGTTTCAGGATAAACACATTATCGATACATGATCGCCCAGACCTAAAACCGCTCTGTTCTTCTACTTCATTGATCTCTTCCTCTATTTTTCTTTCAGAAGTTTTCTGTATATTCTGGACATCGAAGTAATCACACGAATACTTATATAATTCCGACAGTCAGTTATGTTTACCCTTCTTGTAAATTGAGGATATATACGCTTGTTTCCATTTTCTGGGTACTTTCTCCCCCTTCAGACATTTGTTGAATAGTTTTGCGAGAATACTGAACAACAACTGTGTTGGAGCAGCTTTTATAAGTTCTATGGGAATATATCCCGGTCCAAGTGCTTTGTCATATTCCATTTTATTTATGGGTTTCAGTACATCAGCTACCAATATTTGTGGAATATCATTGGGAAGTGTATTTCGTTCATTGGATCTTCTGCTTCGCCTTCTGTTTCCATAAACTCTGCTCTTTCTTCTGTTAGTAGTTTCTTATAGTATTTATTCTCTCTCCAAAAACAATTAATCTGTTTTCTAATACAGGGTAGACAACATGACTTGTCGCCTTTGACAAACTAATTATTATGCAACCCAATATACAGTAAAGGTAACTTTTTATATCAACAAACTATTATATTCGTTTCCCTGCCCGCCACAGGGCTTAGGGCCGCAATGTGAAAGGCAATACGTATAATATACAATAAAGTAAAGTGGTAATAGAGTTTGGCTTTGTTCTGATTGTGAAAATATGAATTTTATCAGTTCTAATGATATTTTGATAATTTGTTTACCTTATTGCATTCTTGGATATTTTGCCTGCTAGATATTGAAAACAGCAAGTGGAAAGGTTGTCTATTAACATAGCTACGGCGATAATATAAAACACTCATTTTGGCCGATTTGAGTCACTTTAGTAGCCCCTTAAGACAAAAACCTAAATCATTATGTTGTATATTATCCAAATTTAAACAATGTTTAATATTCGGTCTCTGCTATTTGCACCACTTAACGGTGTATCCATTCTATTAATATCTCGAGCTTACGTATCCTACGTTGCAGACTGCCAGTATCTCGCACGAGTTGCTAAAATCCAGTACTAAAACATTAGTGTAAACACATATATTCAAGTACTAAATTCCAGTATATGTTTTATAATGGAAATGAATTCTATTTACAAGACCGAGTAGCTAACCTCCACTTAAACTTTGTTAAATACTAAACGCGTTTAAGTAGATGTTTATAGTAACAACAGCTTTTAGTACCCAGTTTTAGCAACTCGTATGAGTTACCGATACCGTGTAGCCGAGCTTTAACGCGGGAAATCACTTACGTTTAGTATTCAGTTTTTCTTAGTTACTTGGACGAGTTAATGAACTATCGTGTGGATTCTACTAATCTGCAAAATGATTGCTACTCAGTTTTAGCATGTCCTACGAGTTACCGGCACCGTGTAACCGACCCTTAACTTTGATGATCATTGTTTGTTACCAGTAGCATTTGGATGTGTGACCGCTACTGTGGATTGTATGGGAACGATGGATTTTCATTTAAAAATGTGTGATAACCTTTGTAACAATTTATGTATTAGATTTAGATGTGCTGACCAGACTTATCCAGTTAATTTCATAATTGTGTCCTGGAAAATAAAGTTCTTTCCCACTAGGTAACTCCTTATCCTGTAGTAGTTCAAGGAATGTTGTAGTATTAATCCTGCCTAAAACGAATTGGATGATTACTTGTTAGAAGTACACACTTTGATGAAAATTCTGCTCCGGAAAATCTTGCTATATAACGTATTGCCAATATGAATAGCGATCGTCAAAGTTGATACATCAGAAAGCAACACCTGCTGTTACTATTGGTGGTTCAATTTCGTTGTCTTTTGATCTGTCTATAGTTAACTGTAGCTTCTTCCATTTTCTGAAAACAACAATCCTTACGTACTCTTAATTATCCAAGTCCAAAATTAAACAGTATTTATTAATATCAGGTCAATAAGGCTTGTTCTTCTTTAACTGAAGTTTCCTTGGTCACGTTCTACGTAGTTCAACATACTCAGTGTTGGGTAAGTTACTCTAAAAAAGTAACTAAGTAAGTTAGTCAGTTACTCGGCAAAAAAGTAACTAAGTAAGTTACTAAGTT